>CBVK0104161861.1:0-26185 GCA_900067695.1 Picea abies
AAGCCCTTTTCAGACCCTCTAAACATGAAAAGATTGTCGAGCGATCTTGTTGTCTTTCACGCTCGTTAAACTAAAATTTGAAGGCACGTCTGTCCCGTGGTAGTTTAGCCCTATTTTGGTCCAGATGGTCAACTTTACGAACAAAGGTATACTCTAGGAACTTCAGTTCTCTGGAAGAGTATCCTCAGGTATAATTTTACCCCTTTTTTCGGTCCCGAGGGACTAAATTTACGAAAAAGGCACCCCCACGGAGTCCATAGTTAAGATCTTTTCAGACTCCCTAAAATTAAAAATATCACCGAGTGACCTTATTTCTTCACACTCGTTAAAATGGCCAAGAAGAACAACCTTCATGGAGTCCATATTTAAGCTCTTTTCAGACTCTTTAAAAATAAAAAGATTGTCAAGTGATCTTGTCTTTGTCACACTCATTAAAATAATTTTGAATAGACGTCTTTTCGGTGCTATTTTACCCCTTCTTTGAACCGACTAGACTATTTTCGAAAACGTTACCCCTATGGAGTCTTCTTTTACACTTTTTTAAACTCTCTAAAAATGAAAAACTGGTCGAGCTTACCTTCTCTGGGCTCATTAAAATTACATCAAAGGACGTTACCATTGTGTGTCTTATTAATCGCATTTGCATACCTGCATCTTTGGCCTAATGCGGGCTCCATGTTGCTCTCAACTGAACCATCTGAAGCATTCCTTATATGCAAGCTCTGTAGCACTTTGCCTCTACGTCTTGACACCTTTGGCCCATGGAGGATTTTTCCCGAGTGTCCTTTCCTTGCATATGTCTCTTTGCCCTGAGCATCCTTATGTTCCGTGTGCTTGGAATTGGTATGTTTGTGACACTCGAGGCTCCTTTGTAACGTAGCATTCTTTTATTCTTTTTCAAGCTTTCCAAAATTATTGAAAAAGAGGAAGGGAAAAGTATTTTCTTTTTTTTGGCAGCACAATGAGTCTCCCTTGGACAAAGCACATCTTTCCGTTTGTTCGTCAAAGATCTGGGATATATTATGACCTTAGGAAGTTGTTCTCATAGAGTTGTTTCGTCCTCCATTTGGTTATTCTTCCAAACATACAGAGAGTTGATGTTTCCTCCTGCATCGTCAACCTATGTCAATATCATGTTTCCCGAGTCTCATCATTTGTCGTGCTACTGTCCAAGGGAAGTTTTTACCAAGCTCGTGTCAGCCTTTCTGCAGTTTGTCTCTTTTCCCCATGCCTGACCATCCTAAAATACCAATAAAAATCCTTGTTCAAAATAAATGAAGTTCTTTGTCTGATCACCAAGATCCTCTTGTCTATTCACAACAAGCTGTCGAAGACCTATGGGTAGTGAAGTCGTACACTCACATTACACTCTTACCTGAGTTTTGAGGATCTTGAAGTTGTTGCTCGAGCTCTGAAAGCATCATCTCCAGCCATTAGACGACACTTAGCTTCTTGAAGATGGATACTATACATGTATATATTTTGATTTTGAGATGTAGATCCGCTGTGAATTTCTTGCGGCTACACTTTATATAGTTATATGACATGGATCTGCAGTGTATTTGATTGGTAGCCATGATTTTAGTTTTTTATCCCGAGCACGGGTATGCCCGCCTTAGAGAGACAAAATGTTATTTTGCATATGGCAGCTCTTGAATACTGGTCCCTCGACTCACTCACTTGGCACGTTTATAAAGATTGGTAAAGTGTTTTGACCATCAGATGCTCTTCTGATGTCACACTTTAGGGGGCATCTGTTATAAGCCTAATTTTCACCCAACCTGCATACCTGGCCTTAGGCCCTACTATTTTCCATTTTCTTGAGACAAGCTCTTCTAACAAAATCCCTCTTTTTGAGCCACATGCACCCTGGCCTTATAAAGCCCACGTATGCATACATCCATATGCATGAAAGCCTTCTATAGCCCGCATATACTGACAAAAGCATGAAAATGGAAATTTGTAGATGGGAAGCAGAGTTTTCGGGAAATTACTAAAACCGTTTGAATGCCTATAGCCAATCATTCAACCAAATAACTACTGATAAAAGAAAGGGTAGGGGTCCCATTTAAAGAAGAATAATAAGAGTATAGAAACTCTGCCCAAATTTATCCCCCCTTTTCCCCAATTTCTTGCAATTGTATTGTGAGGTTGAGTAGTTGGTGCATTATGAAGAGGAGCTCGGGACTAGGTTTGAGGAGTTGTGCCAACCACATATTGTAAAGTTTACTCTTGTGAAGATTAATACAAAAAGGAATACTTTTTTCATCCCACCACATCATGTGTTCAAATTGTGTATTTATTTTATGATATCGTTACATATAACCCAACAATTAGTATATGAAATGCATGTTTACAGCTCTCAATTTGTCCATATGTTAATGTAGGTCAGCTTTGGGAGGAGGTTTGCAGTCAAGGAGTGAGTGAAAGTGAAGGGATCGACATCAAACAAAGGATTCAAGGTAGAGTTACCCAATCTCATTTGCACCTTTGTATTGCATGAACGTGGGGTTTTGTGCTGGGAGAATAGGAAGAAGTAGAAACCTTTAAATGGTCATTTTCTGCATGCATAATTAGAGCCCTTAAATGCTAAGTCAGTAAGAGGGATTTCCCACTCACATCAATCCTTTTGTGTGTCTTCTATATTGTCTCTCTTCTTCATGTCTAGGATGTATATGTTGTTCGGTCTTCTTGTTGCAGTTGAAACCAATCTTCGTGAGTTATTTTCTCTGATTTTACATTTTCGGGAGTCAAACGTAAGAGTGTATCCTTGATCACACATTTTACTAACACTGAGTAGATTATGATTCAATTCTTCAGCCAATAGGACATTATTTTCTTTTACATTTTTTCTTCCAAGTTCTTCTACACCTTCTCCAAGTATTTTGGTAGATGAGTCATCTCCAAATGCAACATTGCCACCCTTTGTCTTCAAGCTGATGAATTTGTCTTGATCCCCGGTCATGTGTGAAGAACATCCACTGCCTATGTACCATTCATCTTCTTCTTTACATTCTTCAGCGGTTAATTCTATTCGACAATCTTCATTGTTTGGAATCTTTTTCCTTCTCCATATTGTGGTTGGTATAGAGACATCTTCATTCATATATCTGCAATCTCATGCTTTGTGTCCAAGATAATTACATTTGTAGCATACAATATTTTTTTCCATCAATGGGGAAAATGAATTATAACTTATGTTGACAAATCCATGATTATTTCCATATCTTCTATTTACACCATTCATGTTTCTTGTTTATTTGTTCCTTTCATTGATTTTGCAATTAATTGCCTTATGTCCAAAAATTTTGCAAGTATAACAATGACCAAGAAAGAAATTTTGATACCTTGGAGTAAGTGGCCTTCTTTGTGATGTAGTCAATCTGGGTTCATGATCTACTCTTTTGTAGTTTCCTTCATACTGATTGAAGCTTCTTTGATTCCTGAAGGTAGGAGGTCTTCTTGTATATTCATCTCTTTTGTCATCATTCCTTCTTTCCGGTATCCTAGTCCACTTCTCATCAATTGTCTGTGTAGCTCTTTCTTCAACCTTCTTGTTGGTATTTTCATCTTCTTTGTATGAAGTTTCACCCATCCATCCAAGATTTGTTAAGTATTTTGGAACTTGAGAGTTTCTTAAGCTCTTCCTCATTGAGACAACTTCTTGTTCAAGTTTCTCACAATCTTCTTCTTTCTTCATCATTTGGACATTCCTTACTTCTCCTATTCTTCTTTCTTCTTCGAGTAGAGTTTTCAAGGAAATGTTTTCTTCTCTTAGTTTCTCAAAGTCTTCTAATTGTTTCTTCAAGCTTACCACTGTCTTTTCACAACTACCCAATTCACTTCTTAGTTTTCTATGCGTATATTTGAGCTTTCTATTTTCAATCTCAACATGCTTCAATTTTTTAAGATTCTCATCTTCTTGTTGAACAATTTCTGCTTCGTGATTTTTTTATTTTTCATTGGAATTTTCTTCTTCAGTGTCATCTCTTTCAATCCTTGGATGAGGACATTCAAATTCAACATGCCCCACTCCTTCACAATTAAAGAAAAAGAACTGACCTCTATTTACTTCTTTGAAATCCGAGATGTTGTAATTTGCTTCAACTTCTTCTTCTTCTTCTTATGCTTCTTCCCTTGCATAAATGTCTTGTAGTTTGTCCCAAAGCTCTTTTGATGATGCACATGATCCCACCTTGGATTTCACTGAATTTTTCAATCCATCCAGGATGGTATCTATTGCCAATTTATTGTTCCCTTTTTCTTCCTTCTGAGTTGTAGTCTTTGGTTTCTTCAATGCATTGTATCCTGAAGCAACTGAGAACCAAAAATCTTCCCCAAGAGCTTTCAAGTAAGTTTCCATTCTATTACTATAGTATTCAAAATTTCTTCCATCAAATGGTGGAATCCCATTTGGAATTTTGTCTTCCATTTCCTCTTCGGATCTTCCTTCCAGTGGTTAAACTGTACTGAAGGTAACCTGCTCTGATACAAATTGTTGATACTGAGAGGGGGGTGAATCAGTATCAAGTACAATTTAAAACCTTTTTCAACTTATAATTAAACCATTCAATTATATCCAATGAGAAATGAACAATAGTATAAGAGTTACACCAAGTTATTGTTCAAGGGAAGTAATGACTTCCAAAGGTAGCTACATCTTCCAAATGTAAAGGGAGGGATATACCTCCAAGAGGAAGATACAATCATCCAATATCAAGAGATATTTTAACTCTCCATCCTTGACCCTTCCTTCCACCCAAGAATATATGAGAGATAATAAAACTTTACATTAAATCATCACCATCAACCAACTATCACATAGAACCTGATAATGCTTCCTGAGACTTCTTCAATTTCTAAAATTCTTCAATTTCTAAAATTAGTCAATTCTTGGAATAGTCTGATCCTGTAGATAATATTACTCAATTTATTCTTTGAAACTTCTCCAAGTTTCACTCCTTGATTCCTCCCAAAAAATAAGTTATAGAGAGAATGGTAGACCTTGTTCAATTCTAGTTTATTCAGGAGACCGAACTTGTACAAAATGCCCAACACTCAATATTTAACATCAGAATCTAAAACTCGTACACAAGAAACTACAGTCCATAATATTTCCAATTCAATTTGTCCCACTTCATTTGGATTCTCTATGAAGATGTTATGACTGTTTTACCTGGAACACCTGTTTATTGACTAGCTTCAGGACTGGTCAAAAACCCTATCTTCCATAGAGTGTATCTCCATAATTGTAGTGAATCAAGAGCTGAAAATTTTACCATAGGTACCTTGATATGTCTTTTTAATACCATAGAAATTTCACCATTTGAATCGTTCTATAAAAAATGTCATAGCAAAAATGGTAAGATGACCTAAAAATAACATACCTTAGAACACATCACCAAAAGACTTCATCCTCCCTTGAAATCTGGCTTCTTTACTTCTAATTTCCTCTGAAATTCGACTTGTATATCAAATAAATTTATAATGATGTTTATTTATACCATTTATGTCACTTCCTTTTAACATTAGGGTCGACCTGACACTTTCTTATTTTGTAATTCTTTTCTTTAATTTTCTTCAAGGCCTACATGTACTTCCTTCTTCAATTCACTTTGTCATCTTCAAANNNNATGAGGATCCACGTGACATGCCACATACCATAGAAAACAACATGATGTATACTATCCATCCATGGGTGTTTTATCTGCATGTGAATTGTCCTTCATGTCCAAATGCCTTCATCAATCTTGCGGTCCAAAACCCATGACTAGGGTTGAAATCAATGACAAAAAACAATCTTCCAACATATCTGACTGGTCACCTGCATCCACAACATAATTAATTATATCAATTCATCATCATGAAAAAAACCCCAAACAGAAATACAAACCCACTTGCGCAATTGTTTTCCTCACAGTCGTGCAAATCTGTGCGACTATCTTTCTAATAGTCACATGCATTCGTGCGAATGTTCCATGAACATTCACACTCATCCGTGCAACTATTCCATGAAAATTCATGCTCATCTCCGCGACTGTTTCATGAACATTTGTGCTCATCTGCGCGACTGTTTCATGTACATTCGCGCTTTTCTGCGTGACAGTCCTCCAAAAAATCACCCAATATCCCCCTCCCCATGTGCAGCTGTCTCTCTAATAGTTGTGTGCATGTACGCGACTGTTATTTACAAAATCGCGTGATTGTGTGCAACTATTAGTCAAACATCCGCACACATATTCCTCCTCCATCCGCGTGACTAATCAACCAAACCCCACACACATATGTGCGGATATAGATGATACAACCACGCACTTCATGCATCCTCAAAAGTTAAAACCACACATATGTGAGTGGGGATCCCTTGATATCCTATGTGGATACCCTACCCTAACCAGCAAATGGCCATATGACCATCCATATGACCCCTTCCCTCCCAAAAGCACACCTACACTATGCAGGAGGTTTTGATGGCTTACCAGGGTCTCTCACTACTCGAGTCTGACCACGTATGCTCTCCCACAGCTCAACAACGTCCATGCAATAGCTCTTAGACCTCCACAAAAGCAAGTACAAATGAGGTGCCTATGTGGGCCCCATGCCCTTATATATGCCTTTTGACCCAACTTCCCTACGTCCGTTCAGGAGCATTCAAGCTCTGTTTCTCACACCATTTTCACCAATGGGATCTAGATTCCCTCACCTTCACATTGGTACTCTCAGATTATCTTTTCATTCTGGAGCCCCGAGGACCCCCTTCAGCCACCCAGGGCCCAGGTGAATACCCCCTCTCCATATTTATTTATTATGTAGTTGTTATATACATGTTTTACTTTTACATATATGTTTCACTTCAGGTATTTGGTTTGAATGTGAAGGTATTCACCCATGACCCCTTTTTCACGCCGTTAGTTATGGCATCCTTTGACTCCTGTAGGTATATATCCCTAACTGGCATACCATTCAACCCTCTACTCATAGTTTCATTTGCCAATTATTCCCCCTGAAAATTATCCTCAGGTTTCCTCCCCTCTCGGCTCTACGGTACCATCACCTTCATTTCCTTCAAGTACCATCATCCAGTAGTTCTCTCCCTTCCATGAGTTGTCCCACATATTTCTTTCCTTTGGCATACTGATACTCATGTTGTTTTACCCATTAGGATTGGGAGTCCTAGTAGTGTTATACCCTAGAGAAAGATCCTCATATTTCTTACTCCTCATCATGTTAACCATCCCCTTATGGAATCCCATCTCTCGATTCTCAGTTACATTAAATGCATCTTTGCATTCTCATTACCCTTCCATACCATACACCATCACTTTCCCATCTACAACATCATCCTCCACTCATCTACCTAGTACATAAACTAACCAATGGGGCCCCCACCCTCCATCACTCTCTACTTGATCTCTATCAGGGCCAAGCCATGTTCCACTAGGGCACCCGTTTCTGTATCTATACTTTCAACCCCATTATTTATTCATTTGGTAATTGTAAAAATCATGTTTTACATTTCAGTAAGTACATTAGATTTGGTGGCCATCACACCCGATCGAGGTTATTCTCTTGGTACATTGCAACCCCTGTTACCCTTGGTTGGGGCATCACATTACCCTCCCACCCTCTACAAGCCATTTGTACCCAAGCCAAAATGTTGACCACCAGTATACCGTCATGTGCCCTATCACTCTATATTTTGACCTACGTTACATCCCCTTGTATTTTCACCCCTTTAGCATAGTTTTTCCATATCTGGTCATACCCCTGACACCAGATAGTACATTACAGTTGCTTACATCCATCAATACCCCCCAACCAAGGGAAGTTATAGAATCTTGTATATTCCAGACATTGTTCATGATTATCACCCCCTTTCCTAGTACCATTACAGTTTCTACCACCATGTTGATCACACCAGGTATCTAGAAGCCCTTTTTCTTCTGATCATCGCGTTACTTTTCATGTCAACCTCAAAAAATTTCCAGAAAAGTGATAGTATCTTGGACCTCATTTCATTGAAAATGAGTGGCCTCGGATGGCACAGAGAGAGTCCTCGTTTCTCTTTGTTGTCATTGATCCCCATGACATTTGACTCCGAAACAATATCATGTCACAATGGATCTTACTTGGCAACCATTGCATTTTTCAGTAGTGGTCGAAGACCTCTAAGTTTGGTTAGGCCATCAATTCCTCCGAGTCCATCACCACTCGGTTCAAAGCCACCTTAGTCATCAGAATCATCACCAGTTGTGTTTTTCTCCCTCGAGGGCACAAATATATACTTCATCTACATGTTTAGTTATTCTTACCTTTTGATAGTCTCATGATACAAGCATGGGGCATGCCCTCCTCATTTGTACAAACATTTTTTGATGTCATTTTTCTTAGCCTACTTTGTACTCATCTTTTTTCCCCTCTCCCTTCGACAACTGACTCTTGATGATCCTCATGTTCAATTTTTCTCACTTTCTACCCAATGTCGCTATCAAAAGAAACTATGATGTATTTCAGCTATAAGTATGCTCCTAAAATCACACATTAGGGGGCATTTGTTATCACCAAAAAATGGCTCACTACAACTAAAGACAATGGATGAAGAAATAAGTTACACAAACACAACATACTACCAATATTCATGGAAGGATTACACTCAGTTTGGTAAGAAAATAAAAAATCTATATCAAAGTGGCTATGGAAGTCCACACACATCCACGTAGGATAACACGGTGTACAAAGCGCACAATGCGCAGAGTGTGCGACTAATAGTCAAAATACCTACGCAGACACTAAAATAACAGATTAATGGATTTGCTCATGTCTCAAACATTTTTGGGATGAAGGGAACCTCCCCCATACCCAAAATCACCCTCAAATTTCACCTTGGGATCATTGAAAGGGATGGGAAGTACCTCCAAGGGATTCTCATTCACACTTAGAATCAGTTGAGAAAAATATTGCCATCCTCCTATAAATAAAGGGCCATTGTATTTAAAAAGAAGAAGCATTTGAGTATTGTTATGCTTCTCATTTTTAGCTTTGGGAAGCCACCTTCCTCTTAGAAAGCCTTGAGCATCCATAGAAAGTGTTAGAGCTCTCTCCTCTTGAGTAGTTCATCACTCTTTTCTTCACCATTTTCCTTTGTTAGACATTGATAGTAGAAAGAAGACTTTGTACTTAGGGACTCAAGAGAGTTCCTAAGGAGGAAGAGGGGACTCATAAGTTCCCATATTTCTCCAAGGAGTATGATTTTGAAGATCAATTTACTTGGTATATGTCTCTTGTGTTTTGTTTTTTCATTCATTTCAAGTTATTGCTTTCTTAGTTTAGATTTATTTCATTGTTATTTATCTCTTGTTTGTTTATGTTAGTTGAGCCACTAACCAACTCTTTGTTGTGATTTATGGATAGCCTAACTAGATAGTTAAGGGACCTTTTTTTTCTCACTCTTGTGAAAAAAGGAACCCAACAATAGGTTCAAGTGGTCATTTTGGTTCTTCATCAGGATGATCTAGAGAAACTATACTTTCTTCCTTGGGATCTCTATGTTCCTCTTCATTGTTGGAGTCCATGGAATCTTTTATATATTTCGTATAAGAAATTTTTTCATCAAAATTCACATTTCATATGACTTCAACCTTCTATTGTCCCGAAATATAGATTCTATAGGCTTTTGATGACTCCCTATATCCAACGAATATGCCCTTATTTCCTGAAGGTTCCAACTTCTTTATTTTGTCCTTGGAAACATGAATATAAACATGACAACAAAATATCCTCATATGTTCAACACTTGGTTTATTTCCAGAGAAAGATTATTCTCGAGTAATGTTCTTCAATATATGATGAGGACTTATATTATGAACATATACAGCTGCCATAGATGCTTCTCCTCATAGAAACATGAATATATTTTGATCATTCATCATTTCCTTAACATATTCTTCAATAGATATGTTCTTCCTTTCTGTCGCACCATTTTGTTGAGGATTATGTGGGACAATAAACTCACTCTTAATCCCATCTACTTTGCAAAAGGAAATGAGCTCTATGGAGGTGTATTCTCCTCCATTATCTGACCTTAGAGTATTTATCTTCTTATCTGTCAAGTTTTCCACTTCAACCTTGAATTCTTGAAACTTGTCAAATACTTCATCTTTCGTCTTCAACATGTACATCCAAGTTTTTCGTGATAAGTCATCAATAAATATTACATAGTAAAGAGAGCCTCCTAGATACTTCACAAGAATTGGACCACATACATATGAATGTATTAAGTTCAATATCTCCTTATATCTATTTTCACTACTTGGGAATGGCTTCTTAACATTCTTCCCAAGTGCACAGCCTCTGCAAACACCTTCATGTACTGGTTGCAATTTTGGTACACATACCACCATTTGATTTAGAGATGAAAATGGTTGATAATGAAGGTGAGCATACCTTCTATGCCATAATTCACTAGGATTGACTTCATCATGTACAATGGATTGAGTATTTTGACCTAGGAGATTATATAGTCTCCCATCACTAATTCCAATAAATCTAGCATAATCTATACTATAGCCCTTGGGACATACAAGTACTTTCCCATCAACAAATGTTATTCTATCTCCTTTATCTTCTAGACAAGAAATGGAGACCAAATTATTCTTCAAACCAGGTACATATAGAACATTACTAAGATTAACATTGTTACTTGATTCCAACTCGATAGATGCTTTGCCAATTCCTTTGACTGCATACGCGTTGTTGTTTCCAAGTTCTACTCTATGAGAAATCCTTTTCTCCCTCATACTTGAGAGATTGACATGATCACTTGTCATATGTATAGAATCTCCACTATCAATCAACTACATATCTTCATTATCTTCAATAGATCTTGCAAGGGCTGAGAAGTAGAAGAAATTTGTATCTTCATGCTTTACTTTCTTTGAAGGTTCTTTATCATTCACATTGGCAGCTGAAGAATGATGTTTTCCTTTCCTCTTCTTTGTTGATTTAGGACAATAATGTTTGTAGTGGCCAAATTTATGGCAACCAAAACATTGGACTTTTGACATGTCTCTTTTCCCTTTATGATTAGGTCTCCTTCCCGATTTCTTGTTTTGAAAGCCAAACTTCTTCTTGCCTCCATTCTTCTTGAATCTTGCTGCATAATCTTGAGCATCTTCTTCTTTCTGAATTCTTTCCTTTGATGTGATCCTTGATTCTTCCTAAGTGCAACAAGTTCATATATCTTCAAAGGTAGGAAATTCCTTTCTTATGTTCATAATTCAAGCAAATGCATCCCATGATCTATGTAGACCATTGAGTGCAATAATCATGATCTCTTTATCAGGAACAACTTCATTGATAAATTGGATTTGATCTCTTAGTTGGGATATCCTCACAAAATATGAAGATATAGTATTGTCCTTCCTCATTATGGTATCACAAAGATCATTCTTCAAGCTCATCACTTGACCAACATTCTTGACTGTAAATAGATTTTTTAGGGCATCATACATTTTTTTTTATGTATCTAGATTTAATGTGTAAGGAATCAAGTGGTCTCTAATAGAGTCTACAATGATACTCATGGCATTAATGTCATTTTCCTTGAACTTTTCCTTTTCCACTTTATTCTAAGGTTGCTTTTATTTTTCTACATCATTCTGTGGTTCTGTGGTTCCACAATATTTCCTTTCACAATGTCCAGAACTTTGTTCTTAGCAAGGATAACATCAATCCTTTTCTTCCATTCTTTGAAGTTAGAATCTCCTTCTATCTTGTTTTCTCATTTCATAGTGTAAATCATTGTTGTATAATTTCAAGAGAAGAAAGGTTTCTTGAAGATAGGTCTTCTTATATGGTGATATTTGGATCTCTTCTTTACCGTCGCTCTGATACCATGTTGGTTTTTCTAGTGCAATAGATAATAGCACAATATTTTTGAAAACTGATAATTACTTCTAATGAAGTTGTTTTTGACTTTTCAATTTATCATCAAGCAATTATACTTCAGAAATTCAACCATATAAATGTTGTAGAATAATAGTAGAGATCACAAAGAGAACACAAGATTTATTAGGAGATGTGAATTGCTTAAGTTACAAATGAGCCAGACTAGCTCATTTATACTAAACTGACCTCTCCAATAGACACAAATTTTAACTTCTAACTTTCCACATTATGAAGACTGACTATACTTACAAAATTCAACACAAGAGACACTAAATAAGTCACAGGAAAAGTACAAAGCTAGACATGACCAACATAGAACAAAGAGAACATTTACAGTGGGAGACAAACTATGGTTACAGTTGAATAAGGAAAGGCTACAGGGTCATGGTAAGAATATCAAAGCTCAGTGGTATGGTCCTTTTGAGGTATTGGAAAATGTGGGATATAATTCCTACATACTCATTCTACCCCCATACATGTGAATTTACTCAGTAGTGAATGTGGAAAATCTCAAACTCTATGATCCTTCCATATTGGATTAGGAGGAGGAGAAGGTCCTACCTTCCATAGAGGAATTATCACCATATGCTTACGAAGAGTTAGCATAGGACACCATTTTGCATAAGTGTTCTAGAACTACAAGACAAGGGTAGCATGACCTTTAGCAGATTAGCTTGAAAGGACAAGTTCTAGGTAAAGCAAAGTGGTACTCTAGGGAGAAGGCAGAGGAAACATTTCCTCACCTTATTCAGTAAATATTTTGGGGACCAAAATTCTTCCTAAATGGATATTGGATTTTTATAATATTTTTCATCTATCTCGATGCTTTCAGAGTGGATAAAATTGGAGGAATCAACTTGCAGGGTTATTTTGGTGGTAGGTCCCAGTTTGAAAAATTGGGGTCTAGAAACTTCTGGAACCATTTCAAGGAATTAAATGATGTTTTTTTGGGTTCTAGTCTCTGGAATTTGTTCCCACCCCCTTGATGATGTTATACACTCCAAGACACCTCCAATGATGCATATTTTTCTTCAATAGGAGTTCGTATGAAAAATTTATGCTTCCTGCAAGTTGGACTATTGTGTTGACCACCATGGTATGAGAGGATGCCCCATTCACCCCCATTACTCATGCATATGGGTCTAGAAACATGAGGAATTTCAATAACATTCTAGAAGGTCCAAAGCCCTATCACAATTGAGGGTTGAGTAAGTAAAAAACCTACCACTAGATGGCTATCGGTCTATGTTAAATACCAATCCACTAAGAGGAGAAGAGATTTCATTCTATGTTATTGTATTTTGTTCAATAGTAGAGTAGAACAACTCAGAGTGGGTAATTAGAGAGCATAATAGAGGGGGTTAATGTTTTGTAGCATCCTAATAGGCCACATGTATCTAGTAACTCCATAAAGAGTGCCTTCTCCTTTGTACTTGCATTATTTCCATACAAGAGAAAAGAGAGCAGAGCAACCTCACCTAGAGAAAATATTTGTGTTATCTTGTGGATGGTGTGTGATTGTACTTTATTGTTCTCTATTTTTCAAATTTTATTTTTCATTCATAAGCATAAAATTAGTAACTAAATATTATGGAATCTAAAGGAATTTAACCTTGATAGTGTAGATTTCAATTTTATTTATCAGATTTGTTGTGACGAACTGTTCCAGTGGAATATCCACGAAAATTTATAGATCAACAATAGCTTAGTGGTTATAGTGTTAGACAACCAAATTTGAGCCTAGACCTCATCCAAGTAATATCAACCAATTACCAATTCCTCTAAATTAAAAAAATCTTATCTTGTATTTTGCTTAAACTGTGATTATTAATAATTATATTTTTATGAAAATATTGACATTATTATAATTTATAGACTTGTGCCAACTGGATTCCTTAGGATGTTATTGTATGTTTAAATTAACGTTTTCATTTTTATCACTGTTTTTTTTATTGGGGAAATTTTCTAGGCATTTTTCTTCATTTGGAGAATGGTACTTGGGGTAAATTGGTCGATTAAAGTTTTAAGTTTTGACAAATTAACCTGGTGGGGACATCGATTGAGGCCCAATAATATTCTAAAACGAAACCAACCCAGGAACTTGACCCTGAACCTCTTGCTTGTAATTCACAACATTCAACCACTCAAGCTAACCTACCAATTTAATAATAATAATAATAATAATAATAAATCTATTTTTAAGGTCATGGCCAAGCTAGACACCAAATTGGTGTATGAGACCCCATTTTTTGTGGTACAAGGTGTAAATGGGTTGAACCTGCACAGAATAGATCTAGCTAGAAAATACCATACACAATTGCAGAGAGAAATTGAGAAAGAAGAAGCAAGAGAGAAAGAATAAAAGAATTCTCATTAACCGTAATGAATAATGAATAATGTACACATGATATACTCTGTATAACTCAACCAATGTGCACTGGAGGTGAAGCCAATGCACCATAATGGTGGTCTAGAGTGATCTAGACACACACTAGCAATTATGGGAGTGAACTGCCACCTAGCTGAGTTAACTAGTCTAACAATCTTCAGTTAACTGACTGAAACAGAGTGAAGTGAGGAGGAGATCATGGAATCATGGGTAATGCGATAGTCTGGTGATTATACCAAGGCTAATGTGCATTAACTAGTGATTCCCAATGTTGCATGGTGACAAACCAATGCAACATCTAGACTCCACTCAACTAGTCAAACTGAAGTGAAAACTGAAGAGAATATTCCCCTAGAGGAATATTCTCCCTAAACTTTAGGAGACTACATAAAGACTAATAAAAATAGGAAAAACATTAGGAAAAAGAAATCCTAGGTGTGTGTGAAGTAACTCCAACACCTCCCTGAACATCACTATCGTGAAAATAGAGAATGGGTCTCAACAACGAGGCCATGTTAGGTACCTAAATACAAAAGATACATTGAAATAAAGTGAGGAAAGAGGGAAAATATCATGGGAAAACCCCCCCTCAAGGTACAATGTATGTAAAAAATAAGAACTACAATTACTAGCCAACTATGTCCTTCACTCCAAGACGATTTTGCAGAGAATGGAACTTATGCTCAGTGAAGGTCTTGGTGAAGATATTTGTCATCTGTTTTGCTGAAGGACATAACTGTAGGTCGATGATCCCCTCATGTACTAAGTCCCAGATGTAGTGCATGTGGATCTCAATGTGCTTCATCCACTACCTCTGAATTGGATATCTGTAGAACTTCAGAGTGCTCTGGTTGTCACACCATATGACGATTGATCGATGAAACTAAATTCCCAACTTAGTGAGAAAATGTTGTAGCCATATATCCTGAATGGTTATGTTAACTACCCCTTTGTACTTTTCCTTGGTTAAAGAAAGAGAAATAACATCCTACTTCTTTCTCAACCAATAGATAGGCCTAGAACCAAGACTGAGTGAGTAACCAAATGTGGACTTGTGATCAGTGTTATAGCTAGCCCAGTCAAAATCAATGAACCCAATGAGATATAATGTAGTGTATGTTGCATAATGAATCCAAAAGGTGATGGTGCCCTGTACGTATCGAAGGATAGGCTTTGCAACCTTCCAATCTATCTCATGTGACTCCTGCATGATCCTGGAAACTGCACCAACTGCATATGATAGGCCTAGTTTGGAGTGTGTGATATACAAAACTCTCCCCACTAGCTGTTTTTATAGTGTGTTGTCAACCAGTGGAGTGTCCACGCCATCCTCAAGTTTGACTGCTAATAGGAAAGGAGTCAGAGTAGACTTGCAGTATGTCATGTGAAATCTCTCAAGGAGATCTCGAGCTTAATTGGTCTGAGATAGTTTGATGCCTGATGCATCTTGAATGATATCGAGTCCAAGGAATAAGTGTATTAGACCCATGTCCTTCATCAAAAATCTATCATGTAGAATCCTCTTGACTGCAACAATCGTTGAAGTAGAGAAACCGATGATCAACAAATCATCAACGTACAAAACTAAGAGTATAAGTGAATTAGTCGTCCTAAGAATGTAGACATTCGGGTCTGATTTACAATGTAAACAGTTCTATGACAACAGATAGGAGTCCATCTTTGAATACCATGCCCTCGAATCCTTCTTGAGGCCACAAAGAGACTTCTTCAGTCGACAGACCAAAGATGAATATTACATAAATCCATGGGGATGCTCCATATAGATCTCCTCAGAGACATCAATGTGAAGAAATGCATTCTTCACGCCCATTTGATCGAATTCCCATCCCTTAGCTGCCACAATGGCAACTGCCAAATGTATGGAATCCATCTTCTCTACTGGAGAAAAGGTATCATCATATTCAATTCCATGCACCTGTTGAAATCCTTTGGAAATAAGCCTGCCTTTGTATCTGCTAATCTGTCCATCTGCTGCACTCTTGGTCCTGTAGACCCATCTGCACCTGATAATTTTCCTTCCAAAAGGAAGGGGAACTAGATCCCAAGTCTGGTTCTCGAGGATACAATTGTACTCCTCCTACATGGTAGATTCCCAAAATGGATTTCCATTAGCCTCACCATAAGACTGTGGATCTAAAGACTGAACCAAGAAAATATTCCTCGAGGGAAATGGTTTAGTGGTAGTGAGTGCAATAGGAGTCTCCTCAAAATTAGATCGAGTCCTCCTAGTATCGGCTAGATCACCAACAAGATCCCCTGCATCCTGAAGAGTAGTCCGGGCCCACTTGGGCCTCTACTCTGGCTCTGCATCTATATCTGGATGCACTGAATCTGCATCTGACTGTATTGAATTTATATCTGGATCATCTGAATCCTATGAATTAGAACTCTCGTCTGAAGAAGATTCGGTATGGGCATTCTCATCATCTCGAACAGGTGGAAGAATGAAGGTGTCTGTATGCGGTTGTTGAGGTACATGCAAGACACTTTCCTCGAATTGGAAACTTCTCTCAATGATGATCCGGTTAGAGGAAATATCAATAAGTCTGTATCCATTCAAATTGTCGAGGTATCCAACAAAGATACACTTGGTTCTCTGTGGATCACATGCGTTACTCTTTTCAAAGGGAATCTAGACCCATGCACATGAACCAAAAATATGAAAGTGGGTCACTTTCGGTTTGAGGCCGCTCCAAGTCTCATGGGGGGTCTTATCCTTGAAAAATCTATGGGGAGATCTGTTTTGGATGTAGGTTGCACAATTAATTTCTTCGGACTATAGTCTCTGTGGTAGTGACTTTTCATGTAGCATGCAATATGCCATCTCTTTTAGAGATTTGTTTTTCCACTCAACAAGTCCATTTTGTTGTGGAGTATAGGGGACTATGTGTTGCAACTGAATCCATGCCTCATGACAAAGATTTTGGATCTCATTATTGACATACTATCCCCCGCTATCAGTTCAGAGGACTTTGATTTTCTTTCCTGACTGTGTCTTGTTATCCCCGATTTCTAGGGATAACTAGGAGTTCATGTCTCGAGGCCCACAGGTCCTAGACATGGAGTACCGAGAGAAGGATTGACCTGAGCATGGCCCTAGAGGGCCCATCATTCTTCTTCTTCATCAGACATGTCCTATCAGCAACAACAACATCCATCACCTTTGGCTTGGACTTGCATCAGAGAAGACTCTTGCTCCATGAGGTAATTAGTCCAGGTATCATGGTATGTGTCATGTTTGATCATTATGACTTACAGATATATGCATCAGGTTCCTTACATTTATAACAACTGCTTGGATCTTACACTAACCCACTTGACCATGGTTGGGGGGATTAACAGAGTGCCCTAGCAAGCTTGTATCCATAGGTTTTGGTTAGCCACCAGGGGGGATTTTGAAGAGCCATCGTCCACTCCCACCATATTATAATTTTACATCTTATCTCCTATTCATCTATCCCATCCCCCTAGTCCGAATGCTAGGATGACCTATTTGTGGGGTTACACTTTATCTTGTGGGAAGAAGGGGATAAAGGCCCAGGGGGTAAAAGCAGCTAGTAAGAGATAAAAGCCATAAAATAAAACCTAGAGATGCCTCACCCAGGGATCCACGAGAAGGCAATAAAAGGGCTCTCGATAAGAAACAAGAGGGACCCTAAGAAAATGTACAAAACAAGACCTATCCAAGAGGATGGGGGGTCTCATCACGAGCCAGCCCATTATGTTCATAGGTACCTAGCAGTATGACACTGCCATTATCTGGTTACCACGCCAGCGCATTGACCCTTGGTTGCATGGCCAAGGGAAAGGGGGTCTCATCATGAGCCAGCCTTATCATTTCTGTAAAAGTACTCGTGGGTAACACTGTCAGCTCTGGTCACCACGCCAATGCAATGTCCTCTAGTTTTACCTTGAATAAAAGAAATAATAAAGGCAATAAAGGGCTTGGAAAGAATTGCATCCATGACAGGTACAACTCGCCTCCTACAAAGGCATCCATGGATAATATCCACCCCTGGTTTTCACTATGTCTGGGCATCCTTAGACCACACCACCTCGTATTACATGGCTTGGATGATATCCTATGGGAACTTTCCTTTTCTTATGGATGCTGGCCCAATAGGTTACCTTGTCTTTTTCTTCAGCTTTGTATAGTAGGTCAGTGTAATGTCTTTGAGCTATTAGATGATATGCTAGGGGTTTTATGCATGCATTTGATAAAATTAATGATGAAAATATGATTGACATTGCTATGATCCCAAGGACTAATGAGCCCATGGAGGGCGAAGTTTTTGATGTGCAGGACCATACCCAATGGACAGGTACCAGGTGGACCAGTACACATGGGGAGATGATCAGTTCGGACCTCCATGGGGCTGAAGATCCCATCATATGGTTGTTGGGACCTCATCAGGGGCAGAGACAGGACAGTGATTGATCAAGCATTTGCACGAGAGAAGAAGAAGGACATTTTCATCTAGGACGCCTTGGCTGAGCCTAGCCCTAGGGGGTTGACCCACTACAGGTGGAACATGTCCCTTTGTTGACCAGGACATCCTCCAGAGATCCTTGACATCACCTCCAGCGTGTGGCAACTTTACAGGGTAGTTTGGCACGTGTGGTAGAGTTGGGAGGCCCAGAGAGGGCCAATGTTTGTCTTCTAGTGCTCAGATTTTCCCTAAAAAGGGCCAACATCTCCCTCAGAGGGGCTAGACGTCCTACTTACTGCTCATTTAGGGTTTTTATGTAGCAGTTAAATGTAAAACAGTATGATTTTTAGTAGTCAGCCTTGTCAGCTGTTTTAATGACCTAATTTTTAATTAAGGGTCATTGGATGATATAAATTGAGGATGTTTTCCCTCATTTTGACATAACACACTTCACTCACACAAGTGAGATCTGATTTTTGCGCCCTACTAGGGTAGTTTTGTTGTCTAAGTGAGGCACACTTGCTATTGGAAGGATATTTTTGGCATTTATGGCATTTCTCTCAAGGAAGGTTTATAACTAGGGTTTGCTTGTGCTTTTCTTCATGACATGTAAGTGAATTTTCTTGCAAAACTTCTTAAATGAATGGTTGTAGGTATAATTTCTTGCATTTGCGTATTGTATTGCTGATTTAAAACCCTAGGTAACAAGCACACAAGTAGGTTATTGTTACATGTCCCCTTGTTGAGAAATATTTTTCAGCCATTGAAGAAAAGAGATAGAGCCTAGCCATTGCTACACTTGTCTTATTTCTTCTGAGATAGTGTTGAAGTCTATAAGTTGAAAAGAGGAGATGTCCTAGGCCTAGATTGCCTACACCTAGGGTTTCACCTTCTAGGGTTTGAAAGCCTTGTCATTGCAACACTTTCTCCCTTAGATTTATGCTTTAAGATAGTCATTTTGCCAAGTTAATTTAGAGAAGGAGGAAAGAGCATGAGGCCTTGCTTAAGCAACACCGGAGTGAGCCTCTTTCCCCTAGGGTTTTGATTCTAGGGCCCTGCCTTTGCAGCACCATAGAACCCTACCTTCTAGTCTCTAAGTTATCATCCTTCTAAGACCTTGTGCCCTTATCTTTGACTCCAGTTACCCTAAGGCATTGATTTGATCTCCAACGTTGAAGCTTTAGTGTACAAAACAACTCTTTAAACTCTAAATCTTGAAACCTTAACTAACTAACCCTAACCCTAACTAAGGTTGACATCATAGTTGATTATTCTTGACACAACAAGATTTTGACTTTTATAAGCAATTAAGTGATGATCTAAAGCATTTATTGATTGATGTGTTGATTGAATACATTGTTGGATTTGTCATCTTGATAGTTATTGATGAATTAATGCTCTTTCCATAGATAATTGACAAAATGTTGATCTCATTGGTATCTATTTCTTTACATTGCTTAAATTATATCAGATGGTCATATGAAGTGCTAACCCTTTGTATATAGCCTGCATACATATTTTTCTATTGTTTCTTTGTTACGGGAAGGCGTTCTCATTTGGGACTATACTTCATTATTGGCTAATTAGCTGGACCTTCTGATTTTGGTGGTAACCTGTGAGGGGGAAACTTTAACTCTGACCTTATATCTCAGCCTCTTCAAAACCCCAGGTTATCAAGGATGTCTCCCCTGGGCTAACCTCCCTAAATATAAAGAACCTCCCCATTGTGGTGACATTGGGTGGGGAAGGTTCATGTTTCGCCAGTTTGACCCTTATCCTTTAGCCATTTGACCTAAACTACAAACTGTGCGATAACATGTCTCAACCAGGGATTTGAAATCTTTGACATGTTGAAAGACCTATGATTTTGCCTAAGAAAGTAAATCTATGTGAAACATGAGAAATCATCAACAAAAATGAGAACAAACCTTTCTTTTCTGATTGATGGATGTGGAAAAGTACCCATGAGGTCACTATGGATCAGATCTAAAGGAGAGGAATCTCTCTGAATCTTTCCTTTGTCGAATTTCTCTTGAGGGTGTTGTTGAAGGAAAATTTCCCTGCGGACAAGTAGATCTCCTCTTGAGAGCTAGACTCTTAACTCTCAAGATAGAAGTTGCTTAACGTAGACACTAACTTCCTTTCAGATCTATACAAACTAATGCATGAGGAGGAAGGAGAACAAAAGTACCTTTTTATCGATGTTTGTCCCTGCACGCTCCGAGTTGAGCTCCAATATTTCGCTCCTCGATGAGCCTTGTAGACAAACAACAACACAACCACTTCCTACTCTATTGATATTAGCTCAGAATAGATCTGTCTATCATAGATAAGTTCATGTACAATTAAACACAAACTAGAAAGAAACAGGCCAAGCGTGTCATATTAATGAGAACAATGACAAAAGTAGCTTACAACCATGGATGCAAATGTGACAGCTTCGTCAAGTCCCCTTTGTCTAACCCTTGCTCAAAAGGTCCATGATGTGGATGACAACAGCTTCACTAATTACTCTCCTCCAGTTCACCGTGTGTTTCCTATGAGATCATAGGTTTCATGCTTGCAATTCTTCCCCCCTTTCCACCATCATAGAGCCTGCTTATATAGGTTAAGAGAGGCTTAACCTCTTGAGGTATTTTTAGGGTAGGTTGAGGAATTCCCTCCTTAGATCAGGGATCTTCTCCTAAGATCATGATTGAACCAGGAATTCGAATGCAATTGCCTTCCAAACTTGAAATATCCTCCCCTTATTCTCCTCAACAGATCAACTACTGCCCCAGATTAGACAACGCTCCCTCAAAAGGGGCATCAGGGCGCTATAACGCTCCCTAGTAGGATCAAGGGGAGCGCGAGTGCTTAAAAGACTTGTAGCGCTCCTTCAGAGGGGTGATTTGGTGTTATAACGCTCCCAAGCACCTTTTAGGGGAGCGCCAGCGCTCCTAAGGTTGATGTAGGGGAGTGCTCTCCTCTAAAACTCTAGTTTGAGAGATCTTTTCAAGTGGTAAGAGATACTTGACTTTAGTTGACCATCCCTCTTCCTCTAAATCAATTGTTTGAGATATTCTAAGTGCCTCCTTGGTGTCGCCATCATGGAAGTATGCTTTGTTTGACATTTGCGACACTTGTGAACAACATGCGACACTTGCGAAAGTTGTGAGGAACATGTGACACTTACGATAGTTGAGAGGAACATGCGACACTTATCAAATCAAGTAATATTGATGTGTAACAGATTGTTCCCCAAAGTATGAAGTTAGAAGATGAGAACTGATAACTGAAATGCTTTGTAGACTTTCAAGCAAGGGTATAGACTCGGAGAACCTGACAGAAGCTGCACACAAACATCCAACAAATATTATGACATGTTTCAAAACCCAAGGCAGGCATACCTATGCTTGGGTGATCAAGACTTGCAAGATATGGCCGCCATAAAATACACTGCGGATCCATAATTGTATTGATGAAAAGGTATATCCACCAAGGATACAATGTGGATCTATACTCTGATGACCTGGACTGATCGTAGCCACGAAGAATACACATTGGATCTACGAGATGACAAGACATAGCCATTACCAATACAAAGTGGATCTATGTAACAGTGTATGTATCATTTGTCCAAGATAAACTCCTTCGCAACCTGGGAAAAGCATATATCAAAGTGATTACTCAACCCAGGGTCTTCTTACCGATCCCAATGTGGTACGAATCTAACCATGTGAATAGATGTCCTGATGTCAAACATGGAAGAAACCACTTGATTACCGGTCAATGGTGTAAATCGTTAACAAGTGCGAGGGAGATCACCATTAATGTCAATGATTCCCAAGGTACCCTAGTACATTCCAACGAATGTGAATGGATGAGCTGGAGTCGAACATCCGTGGAATCATCCAATCAGAGGTCAATGATGTAAACCTACTGTCGAATGTGAGGACGCCTTCCATTGAAGCATGCAAGTCCCAAAGTACTAACTGGTTTCTAAGTCTAGTTCCTAGATAATGTGTTGAAGTCGACAAGAATAGGCTCATCGAAGGAGGGCCTTGATGTATCCCCCATAAACGACACGAAACAGACATAGAGATGTAATGGGTAGATCAAATGAACATGGACTGACATAGGTATTGAGACAAGATATTTGTGATGGCTGACTCTCGAGGCAGATACTTCCCTTGAACACTAAGGCACAATAGTGGAAACATGACATGGACCAAAACTTCATGATGCAATGGATGTCATGAATTTACGTCAGGTGCCCCAAAGGAGTGAAAGAAACTCAAAGGATTGGCTCAGTGCAGAGGTTCAGCGGATTATAATGCGTGCAAATGACAAAGTGTCGTGTTCAAGGGAGACTCTAAGAATTACTTGGTAATGTTCTCAAGAGACTGCTTGGCTTGCTTCTTTCAATTTTTCCCCCATCCAGATAGACAAGTACCTCTTTTTGATTTAATTAGGTCAAGGAGGATAACACATGCTCGATATAACTCACCTTCGGTAAGTTCCTCTTCCTTTGTTTAACGAACCGGAAGAAGTAAGGGTTTGGTCCCATATGGGCCTATCGATGTTTGTTTTAATGAGTCCAAAGACAGAAAACTCAAAGGTTTTTCATGATTATAGAGTCTGTAAAAACACTTAAAAGAGAACTCTCTCAGTTCCTTTTTCGTAAAGTAGTCTGATGAGACCGAAAAAGAGATAAACTATCGCTCGAAAGATGCCCTTTCAAACCTTTTAACGAGCGTGAAAGGAAGCAAGATCACTCGACAATCTTTTCATATTTAGGGAGTCTGAAAAGAGTTTAAATATGACTCCAGGGGGTTCCTTTTTCATGTGTCCATGCGAGTCCTAAAAAGATATAAAAGTCTACCCGGTGCGTTCTCATATTCTAGATCCTGAGAACGAACTAAGACTATGCTCATGGATGTGACATGGTGAACAAACGATCAGAACTGCTAGGAAACCTACGATGTCAAAACTGCAATCCAGAGGTTTAGTGAAGCCATTATATTGCCAGAGAAACCCATAAATAACTATACCTTATAAAAATGGAAATTCATAAATAGTAATACAATGAAAAAAACTTCATTTACCATTTCATTTTGCATAAGGATTTATAGCAGTGGAGATTCTTACTTTGGAGGTGGATCTTGTTTTGCTTGATACTGGAGCTACGGTTGACCGTTTCTCTTTCCATTTGGACCAGGTAGATATTCATCTCCCCTTCTTTCAATTACATGGTTTAATATTCATTTTCATAGCAGCATTTAATTTAAAAAACGAAGCCCTAAGTCGCCCCAAAAAAGATCAAATCGGCCTCTATTAAAAACAATGGGAATAAGACATTCTTTTTCAAAAACGTGTTTAAAAGATGATAGAAAATATGCCAACATCTTAATACCTAAGTGGATGGGTCGTTTTTGTCAAAGAACCCATAAGAAATTTGCACATATGCCCACGCAGCCATCATGAACATCATCTTAATTTAAAAAATGTTTTATTGTTGTGTGATGATTATTGAATGGCAAAGAGAGGGTGTGATGATTATAAAAGAGGGCATGGTTTTTTTAAACAATGTGGGCATTAGATTTCATGTTTTTAAATTGCTTAAGAAATTGCCGAAATTTGCCGAAAAATTTGAATAATGAAATTCTTTGTTTCTTTTTGTTTGTAGGTGATTTCGGCGACCGTGATCGAGTGGAAAGAACAAGAGAATGAGATTGATGACTTGGCTGCTTTGCAGAGTCCTCTCATGCGAGCCGCATTGAGAGATTGTGGATTACTGAAATTCTTCAAATTGCAAAAAATGAAGAAGGAGATTCTATTGCTTGAGCACATAATCAGCTTGTGGGATGTCACGGAGCAAGGGTTCCGGATTGGGGCACAGATTCTAACCATCGATTTGGAAGACGTATATTTCTTGACTGGCCTCTTGAAAAGAGGGGTTCCTATATCTTTTTTTGGACAGAGGGCACTTCCTGAGCAAGTGGGCATTTATCTGGCACGTCATTGTATTCCGAGAGCAAGACTGGTGGGGGGCAGAATTCCTATCAAGGATATTCGAGAGTTACCCCTTAGGTCCATTTTTTTTTCCATCATGAGAGTGGCGGGAAGCACTAGCGCACATATGGCATTGAGATCGCAGGTGGCTTATGGCGTATAGTGTTTGGAACCAACACTGTTTAACTGGAGCACAGGGTTCCTTCGGAATGTGAAGGAACAGGTTTCGCGGTGTAGGATGGGGCAGAAATAGTTCGGATACGGCTCTTTTCTGGTCTCATTTTTCTTAGAGAGCATCCCCTAGATGCAGCCTCAGATAGCACTGGCAGTGCGACCAGTGGAAGAACCACAGATGGAGAGGTGGACTAGTCTGTCTCCGAGGCTAGTAGCAGAGTCAGAGTTCTATTTCACTGACGATTTCTTCGCTTGGATGAGATGGCAGTATCTCTGGATAGAGGACTTCCCGTATGCTGAGGTGGATTTTCACGGGAGCATGGATTTGATTCTACCCACGGGGGAAGATTGGGATGCGCCAAGTAAGAGACTGAGCAACACCTTGTCTAGTTTTTTTGTTTTTTAAGCTTTTAATGTATATGTTTTTTTTTGGGTATGTAGAAGAGTTTTTAAAAGATGTATTGTTTTCAACATGCAGACAAGGGAGCAGTGCGCTCGGCTAAGATACCGATACCAGGACGTCATGGGGGTTCTCTGGTTGCAGCGGATCCGAGGGCACCAGTGATAGGTCTCCGAGAGGTTGAAAGAAACCTTCAAGGCCTCACGATGAGCATTCCTCCTTTACGGAGGGGAGAAGTGCCTTTACATCTGCAGAGGCACACTGTGGGAGTGCTAGAGAATGTCAATTCTCTACTGAGACATGTAGTGCATGTAGTGATATGTTACTCTCAGCACAATGTAGTGCAGGGAGATTAGAGTCTCTCTGGTGATCTTATTTTGTATGACTTGTCAGGCGATGTTGTATGGGTGTAAAGACCCAACATTTTGCTCTTCTAAATACTTTTTTGATGTAATCAAAACATTTTCAGTCATGCTATATACAGTTCTGAGTTTTTACAGTGCCAAATGATTTGTACATGATGATGCCTTTAATGTGATGTGTTTTTAATTTACATGTGATGTACAATTTTGCTTTCCTTTATGAAATCTTATCTATGGGTGAGATACCAATCCATGATGTAATTAGCTAATGAATTCAAAACACTGTTGAGTTCTCTTGGAATATGTCGGTATTCAATGTAATCAAGCATTCGTTCGATACGATGAACTTGTAGATGGAGACATAGCAGGATAGGATTACAAATAGCGTAGATTCGATTAAGTTGATAGACCACGAGTTGGGAGTCTAAGTAAACAATGATACGAGAGATACCTAGGGAGGAGGCTTGGG
>CBVK0104161910.1:0-17500 GCA_900067695.1 Picea abies
GGCCCCAGAAGTGAAAACCTGCTAAAAATAGTAAATTGCCAAAATGGCCAAAAAGCTGTTTTGAGCCATTTGGAAAAGGTGGGTGACCCCTAATATCCACCTAGATCACTGTGACTGTTAGCTGTCCCATAACGGTCCCACACTAGAACATATATCCCTGTGTGTATTAAAACCCCCGTTCTCATCGCATTACACTGTTTTCCAAGTAATACACTTTGAAGACCATGCCAAACTAAGCTGTCAAAATTCCACTACCATCTCTCATCGTCAACAAGCGAATCTCTTTTCCGGTAATTACAGTATCACCATCCTTTTACTGTTGATTCTATCAATTATGGCTCCCAAGGTTAAGCCTGCTGACACATCTAGGAACCCAATGATTTCCCCTCCCATCGACCTGGACCACATACCTCTGGTATACAAAGACTACAAGGTTATAGAGCTGAGGTGCGAATTAAATTTCTTTGAATTGCACTCCTGGCTGAAAGATATTTTCCTTGACGAGAGCGATAAAATTGGACTACAGGAGTCCAATTTTCCCCTATATATGTTTCCTCAAACTTATCATTTCACATAATTTGTCCTCAAATGCCAAGCCAATTATTTTCCATGCCAAAGAGCCATTGCCTCTTCCACTGGTGAAATAATGTTCACAATTACCTCTGAAACCATCAACAAAATGTTACAAATCACTAGAAATGACTCGACCACTCTTTTCTCTATCGAAGCCCTAAATGACTTATACCAGAAGTTAACCTTTCCCCAAAGAGCCCAGATTTTTGAGATTTTCCTCCCTGAAGATGCCCAATTTCCCAAGAAAAATACACCATACCGCTCTTCCATTTTTATAGTGAAAGAAAACTAGATCATATCCATGATATCATATCTATTAGGTTATTATTCTAATGAATGGCTAGATGAACCAATTCTAGCTTTTCTGTCCATATTTTCTACACAATAAAAGGTTACAATGAAGTTCAATTTCAGTCAATTCCTAGATGATAGCATTCATGAGCAATTCCTTAAGTTTCCAATTGAGGGAATGTTCAAATATTCATCAATGCTAGTTTATATATTCTTATTTTATCAATAATACATGTTTCCTTTTGCACTTCAGAAGTTAAATGAGCAAGGAGGCCCACAATCAATCATATTCTGGACCTCATTGGTGAGGAAGAACTCAACATAGTATAATTTCAAGGATTTCATTGACCAATTCATCAACCCAACTACTTGTTTGTTGAACAACACCACAAAACCAAAGATTAATGAATAAATTCATAAGTTTTTTCACCTATCTAATCGGGCCAAGACAGGTGACTGGTATTTATATCAGAACTATACATATATCAGGGTGTATGGATGTGAGCTGCCACCTTACAAATTGCCTAAATACCTCCCAATGAGGATTTTTGCATTGGAGCATATAAGGCAAATGATACATTCAGATGGAATTCATTTTGTGGAAGCCAAGAAGAAATCCCAATTCAGAATCAAAACTCAGATTGGGCCTTTCATTTGCAACAATAGAGTAGTAGGAGAAGAAGCAGACAACCTTTAGAAACAAATGATGTTTCCTTTGAGCTTCACTTTGTCATATGACCCATCTGGCATCATTTATGAACTCAGGACCAAACAAAAGACCACTCCCTATGTGCACACACAAAGGCCATAAGTTGAAAGATATACGAGCCAGGCTGAATGGGAAGAAAACACATTGCAAGAACCAGAGGAGAAACCTATCTCTGTAACCACTTCACAAACTAATACACCTCAAAAGAAAGAAAATAAAATATCAAGGAAGGAAATTTCTCCTTTAGTCACAGAGGTATCAACTGAAGATTTTCAAGTATATAGAAAGAGGACCAAAACCAGTCACACAACATATTTGTTGAAGGAGGGAGAAATGCAGTCCACAAAAGTTTTGGAAGGACCACATTATTTAGCCCAGTTAGACAGTTTGTTTGCAGGTTCTCCATCATCACTAGCCTCTCAAATAAAATCTAGACACAACTCTGAAAGCTGAATCAGTTCATGAACAAAAAGAGTCAAATAATTTTGAAAAATATAAGGAAATCAAGCAAAGGAATGAGCTTCTCAACAACAACGCTTACACTCAATTTTGGAAACAAACCTCTACTTCTCAACACATATTAGTGTCAGCTTTTGACACAGAGAAGGGAAGAATGCAAATGAGATTCTTACAAGCACAAGTCCCCCATCCAAAGACAACAACATATTACAAGAAGGATGCTTTTGAGTTTGATATAAAGGATGTTCATCTTGTTGACCAGATGGACATGCACATACATACATGGAATATGATCTTTTCAACTCTAACAAATAGCTCAATGACTGCTTCTAAATTACAGGTATCCTTGAATAATATCCAGCCCCAATTAAAGCTTGAGAATATCTCTTCTTTGTCCAAATATAATAAAATAAAATCATTGGAAGAGTTAGTTCTCAAAATTGGATATGATCCAACTAATGTCAAAGTAGTAGAGGAGATAATAAAAAAGAAGTATTCTGATATAGCATCACTCAAGAAACAACTGAAGCTTCCAACAACATAGGATTCACAAACTAAATAAGTGGCTGAGACATAAATCCAAAAAGAAGAGATGCTAAAATTGATAATGGAGAAAAATGCACAAATAAGGGAAATGGAAGCAATGATGGACTAGCTCATAAAATAAAAAGAGAAGAATGTGCAACTGTCCATGATTCCACTAGATGCACTATCTCTGATAGGGATCATAACAACATAAGTGTCTACATCAACAAAAATCCCAATGCAAATTTCGGATGCCTCTGATAAACTCGTAAAATCTATGGAGGATATGTCCATACAAGGGGAACAAATTAAAAAGTTACAAGAAGAGGTAAAGAAATTACAGGATCTAAAAGTAGTGTTCCAGGCTTCTCATCAGGCATAAATGCACAAGTCTTATAGGCTCAACCAACAACCGCAACAATTGGGTAAAAAAACATCCATGGCAAACACCTTAGCCCAAGCTAAGGAAAACATATGGATAGACATCAACAAGTCCATGCAAGAGATTTGGCCCTCTATTAAGATCATTTTTGAGAAGCATGAATTAATCCAGAAAGATAGAGGATCCATTCAAATTATTAAAGAAGAATTGGGAAAAAATCCAACAGAGGCCACAGAGCTCATCATATTTCTAAACTCTAAAAATAAACAGGAGTTAGAAGAGCTAGAGATAGAGGACAAAATTGAAACCATCTTGGAAATCAAGAAGGTGTTGACCAAGAAATGCCTCATGTTGTAGATGGAAGAAAAATCTCAGGTTATGGACATAGGTGTGTAGAGGTTCTTCAACAAGTTTGAGGTGCTACACAAGAAATAACTTCCTGGATTGTTAGTGCTAAATGTCATAATTGATCTCTCTGCCTGATTACAACCATAAATTGAAGATAGTGGCAAAGGACAATTCAAAGCTTGCAGGAATACAAGGAAGTATCACTGGGAAAGATTTCCTAGAGACATTAGAGTTTGACTTGAGCATTCAACGTGAAATCAAACATATCTTCATTACTAAGCCTACTTTTTCCAAGTACACATAGATGGATGAAATATACAAAAAATTACTCAAGATATCAATCCAAAGTAAAAAGAGGTGGGATGAGCTATGTGAGTTACTTGAGTAAAGATAATTTCGATGTTTCAGCCAACAAGGAGAAAAAACTAAGCAAAGTCAAAGAGACAAGTCATCAACAACTTCCACCAAATCCACACCATAAATCCGAGCATATATACAAGATTCCTATATTTTTGTAATTTGAGATTTAATTAGTTTAGATACCCCTCCAAAATATCTTGATGTAAATAATTGTATAAATACTTCTCCTTTCAAAGTATTGAGTGTGGATTTTTGCATCCAGCAAAGCTACCATGTATTTTCCAAGAGGATCGACCAATAACAAAAAGACTCTTTCACAGGATTATTGTGTTAGAGTGTTGGTGATGTGATTCTCTTTTTGTTTAATGTTTTTCATTCTCTATAATCATTATGTGTGTTTCGAATTCTAATTATTCAAAGAAAATTAAAGAACATAATTGATCTCAATATACTCTGTTTTTGGTTTTTGAATGATTTTTATGTTTTTCAAATGAAATTAAGTAAAAGAATTCTTAATTGATCTTTTTCTTGGTGGATTTTCCTCTCCTCTCTTCCCACTCACCTCATATAATTTTTCTAGATCCAAACAATTTTTCTACCCTGCCCTATGAAGAAGCTTTATAAACTATGAGTTTGATCCCTGTTCTAAAATATAGACCCCCTAGCCCAATGGAAATTTAAGCATTCAATCAACCATATATTTCAAACAAACAAAAAAACATTGAAATTTCATAACTAGCCTAAGATTCTAAACCAAACAAGTCTAAATCCTACAGAGAGATCCCTATCTTAAGATGGCAGGGCTAGATCCCATCTTCCAAATTGGTTTTGTAGTTACCTCTGTCTTTTCTTCTACAACATCTAGAAATTACAGAGCAATAACATAGTGGCAACCATACTGGGGACAAAACAAACTTTCCAACTTCTACAAATTATCTTCCCTAGTAAGAAAACTTTATTTCTGAACAATCAAAGATTCAAATCTTAAGAGATAAATGTTCAGAGGTTGTAATTTTTTTTAAATAATTAAGTAGGTTTTTTAAGTTTAAGTTCTGGCTCAAAAAAGAATTCACACCAGATCTCATCCTGATCTAGAACCTCTAAAAGTTGTAGATAACCCTGAAAAATTGATCAGGAAAAGAAGTCTACTAGAGAGTCAAGGGAGTATTAGTCCTCCTCCTAAGGAAACCTCTCTCCTAGAGAATTTTGTCACAATCCAGGATATTCAATTTGATCTACAATTCAAGAATAGTCTATTCACAACCAAATCTGAAAGCTTTGTGGATGAAACAATATTAGATTAAGCCATTCTCCAACCCAAGCCACCTGAAAGACAATCTCCTGAATCAGATATTGATAAAAAAAATCCTTCAAAATTTTGAGAAGTTACTAGATCTAGCCTCAGACTTTGATCAAGATTTACATGAAGCCTATATTCAATAGTCTGTTGAACTTTTTGCTCTGACTATTTTTGCATCATCTATTAATCCTCAATTGGTTCATCCTATATCTACTAGTCCTACTGCTTCTGTATTTTCCATTACCTCTCCAACAACTTCACAGACAATGATCCAACCTATCATATGAGTCCCTGCATCTACATCTTCCACAAGCTCATATAGTTCCCATCCTCCTATACCAATCATGACAACAAGATATTCTCCCCTCGTTTTTGCTGCCCCTTTACATAATATGCCCCAAGACTATCAAACTAGTATTCCTCAGTTTTATGGCACTGGAACTATGACTGCACAAAAAATTGTTGATAAGATGAATGACTTCTTTGACTTGCAAGAATTAGATGAGGAAGATGTTAAAATGAGATTGTTTTCTCAAAGCTTAAATGGACAAGTCAGGAAATGGTTCAAAGCCTTACCAGCTGCTAGTCTAAATGACATCACTGCTTTTCACCAATCATTCCTTAACATATGGGAAGTTAAGAAAAATCCACTTCAAATTCTATCTGAATACAAAAGTATCAAAAGATCCACTGGGGAAAGTGTGCAGTACTATTGCACTAGATTTAATAACATTTATAATGCAATTCCAACAAATATTAAACCTCCACAAGGTCTAGCTTTGATTAAATTCCCTGATGGTTTTGATGCTGATATGTCATATCAATTGAGAGAAAGAAACCTTGCAACCTTGGAAGAGAGGCATAGAGATGCCGTGAGTGTAGAGGAAAATTTGTTAGCTAAGAGGGCTAGACAAAGAACAAACAAGAGAGTAACTATAAAAGAAGAACCTTCTACCTCTTCTTATGATGCTAAAATAGACTCTTTAGTTAGAAATATGGAAAGAATGATGGATAGATTAGACATTGATGATAGGAATCCTCATAGAGAAAATCAACTTGGTCCCCAAATCAGAAATCCTAATTTTCGGAGAAATCAACCCCAAATCAGACAAAGATAACCAAGAGAACAAAGAGAACAAATATGCCTAGATCAACAGATTAGGTATCCTTTTCAAGAAAATTATGCTGATGAAGTGGAAGAAATAGTTGAGGGCCTTGAGGATGTTCACATAAATTTAATGGGAATAAATGATAATGATTCTATTTTTCTCACTCAAGAAGAACATGATTTTTTCCTTCTTTCACAAACTGAAATTTATGATGAGGAACTAGATAAACAAGCCTTTGAAAATGAAATCATGGAGGTCCATAGGAAATATAATTTGAGAAGTAAGAACTCAACTGATAATCCCACCAAGAAAACTTATGATATTAAAAAGACAACTGACACATCAACCAAGAAAATTCATGATATTCCCCCTAAAAAGAACACAAAAGTTCCAACCAAAAGAACATTTGAATTTTTCTAAAAAAAAACTCAAATTGATATTCCCTCTACCCGTCAGCCCAAAGATATTTCACAAAAGGATGTTGTTGAGAAACAAGACTTTTCTAACTAGAAGAAAACTCAGACATCATTCAACTTTGAAAATTAATTAGAAAAACTTAAGATACCTATTCCTCTAAAAGAACTTATGAATAAAATGCATATAGATTACAAGTGATAAAAGCTCTAAACATAGAGGCAAGAACATATACAATAAATATTGCTAATGATCAACCAAAACTATTATTTGGGCTTGAAGTTGATGGAAAACTTGAAAATGGAGTTGTACCCCCTTTCTACTTTAGTTTAAACATTCATGACAAAACTCTACACAATGCCATGCTTGACTCTAGTGCTTCACACAACCTTATGCCTAAAGCCGTTATGGAAAAATTGGGACTTGATATCACTAGACCATACAAAGATCTGTATTCTTTTGATTCAATAAAAGTAAAATGCATAGGTCTCATTAAAGATTTGTGTGTTACTTTAGCACAAATACCAACCAAGAGTTTGGTAATGGACATAGTTGTTGTTGATATACCTCCTAAATATGGAATGTTACTGTCTCGCTCATGGGGAGCTAAGTTACAAGGAACCCTTCAACTGGACATGTATTATGCTACCATCCCATTGTTTGGTCAAAATAGGAGATTATATAGGGAGACACTGATGAAATACATGGTTAATAGTCAGGATAAACCACATAATTATCCCTTATATTTTGTTCATTCAGACCTTGATTATTTCATTTTGTATAATGATGGAGACATAGGAGAACATATTGCCAATTTAGAAAATGATGTTTATAACAGTGAAGAAGACAAAACATTTTTTGAAGAAGACAAAACAACAATGGTGGAATCTGATAATCAAAATGAACCTCTTTGGAGCTTAGATTTTGATGGGGTTGTTAATAAGGAAGGATAAAGAGCAGGTGTGTGGGTCTCAAATTAAAAAACAAACCATTCATAAGGTCATTCATACAAGTTAAATTTTCAATGTACCAACAATATCACTAAATATGAATCCTTAATGTTAGGTTTACAACTTTTAAAGAAGCTTGGTGCCAAGAGAATTTCAATTTAGGGTGACTCTGAACTGATAATAAAACAGATCAAAGGTGAATATTCTTATAAACACCCAATATTGAGAGTTTACATGAATGTTGTCCTAGATTTTCTTGAATTCTTTACTGAATATGACTTGTGAGCCATTCCCAAAGACCCAAACATTCTTGCTGATGGTCTGGCTACCTCAACAAGCACTTGTAAAATACCCTTCCATCCTAATCTCCAATACATAATTGAAGTAAAGAACAGGCCAACTGTCCTAGATAACATCAGATATAGGAAAGTATTTGGAAATGATGAACACATTGAAAATTTATTACAATAAAAAATGAATTTGAATGTGCCAATATAGATGCAAATTTTGATGATGAAGAAGAAAATGTGAATGAGATAGATTCAAAACAAATTGATCAAAAACAAGAAGATCTGGAAATATTGCAATTGAAAGATAATGTTTTTCCTAGAGGGTTAGTCCCTTTAGAGGAGTTGTTTGATTTTGATGATGTAGCCAAAAAACCTAAAATTGAACCTACTGGAAAGGAAGTTGAAGACTACAACATAGGGACTGAACAATAACAAAAAATGATTAAATTGTCTAAATCTTTACCTCCTGCTCAAAAACATAAATACTTAGAATTATTCAGAGAATTCATAGATGTTTTACATGGAGTTATGAAGATCTAAAATCTTATGACACTAGCATCATACAACATAAAATTCCTATAAAAGAAGAACAAAAAACTTTTAAACAAAAACTTAGGAGGATTAACCCAAATTTGATTCTTCTGATTAAAAAAGAAACAAAAAATATGTATGATGCTAAGATCATTTTCCCATTAAGATTTTCTAAGTGGGTATCAAATTTAGTTCCAACTAGGAAAAAGAGTGGAGAAATCAGACTTTGCATTGATTTCAGAAACCTCAATAAAGTCTGTTTGAAAGATAACTACCCCTTGCCTAAAATGGATCATATTTTACAGAAGGTAGTCGGGTCCAGTAGAATTTCTCTTTTAGATGGTTTTTCTAGTTACAATCAAGTCTTAGTCCACCCTGATGATCAAGAAAAAACAACATTTACCACACCTTGGGGTACTTTCATGTATGTGAAAATGCCTTTTGGATTAATAAATGTTGGAGCTACATTTCAAAGAGCAATGGATATTGCTTTTGTGGCTGAATTAGGGAGATTCATTGTCATATACTTGGATTATATCACTATTTTTTCAAAAACAGATGAAGAACATTTACTCCCCCTGAGAAGAGTTTTTGAAAAATGCAGGAAATTTGGAATTTCCCTCAATCCAAAGAAAACATTATTTGAATTAGAAGAAGCCAAACTGCTAGGACATATCATCTCAAAATATGGAATCAAAATTGATCCCAACAAGATTGAAGCTATTCAAAATATGGATCATCCTAGAAATATAAAAGAACTCCAATCTTTCATTGGCAAAATAATTTTTCTAAGGATATTTATCCCTAATTTGGCAGAACTTCTAAGAAATATAACAAACATGTTGAAGAAAGACACAAAAATAAAATGGACCATAGAATCAAAACATTCATTTGATCAAGTGAAAGAAGCCTTAACACAATCCCTTATGCTTATCATCCCCGATTTCACAAAAGATTTCCTTCTTTTCTCATTTGCCTTTGAGCATGCTATTGCAGTGCTCTTGCATAAAAATAATGAAGGCCATGAAATGCCTATTGCTTTCTTTAGTCAATCTTTAAGAGATGCTACACTGAAATACAATATCATGGAAAATCAAGCTTTTTCTCTGGTAAAAGCAATCAAAGATTTCAAAGTATACATTCTTCACTCACATATAATTGCTTATGTTCCAAATTCTGTGGTAAAAGACATTCTGACCCAAAACAATCCTGATGGGAAAAGGGGTAAATGGATTTCTATTATCCTTGTATATGACATTGAAATCAAACCTACCAAGCTCATTAAGGGTAAGGGATTAGCTAAATTAATGGTTGAGTCTAATTTTCATGATTTGGATATAATTTTTCTAGTTGCACTGGATGAACAAGAAGAAAAGCAGGTGACTCCACAAGTTACAGAGGATTTTTCAACCTCTCCTTGGTATGCAGACCTGATTTTTTTCTTACATAATTTATAATGTCCTCATGGTTTGACCAATACTAAAGCTAGGTTTATTAAACTAAAATCTATGAAATATTGTATTTTGGATGGAAATTTATATAGGAAGGATGCTGGAGGAATTTTACTAAATTGTTTATTGAAAGATGAGTCTGATAACGTTATGCATGAATTTCATGAACTAGACTGTGGTAGACACTTGAAATGGAAGGCTACTGCCAACAAAATCCTAAGAGATGGTTTTTACTAGCCAACCGTATTTGTAGATGTCCATAGAAAAGTGACCTCATGTCATAACTGTCAAATCTTTAAAGGCAAAAGGAAACTGCTGCCTTTACCCTTGAAACCGATTTCAGTTGAAACTCCTTTTCAATAGTAGGGTTTGGATTTTATTGGATAAATTCATCCACCTTGATCAAGCCAACACAAATGGATCCTTACAACCACTGACTATTTTACCAAGTGGATTGAAGCTGTACCTATAAGGCAAGCCACTGATGCCGTGATTATTAATTTTTTAGAAACTAAAATTCTTTCAAGATTTGAATGTCTTAGGAAGGTCATCACTGACAATGAAACAACATTCAAATCAAAGAATATGGTGGCGTTTTACAACAAATATCAAATTAATTTAGGACAGTCTACTGCCTATTACCCTCAGGGGAGTGGATTAGCAGAGTCTTCCAACAAAATTATGGTCAATATCATCAAAAAGTTGCTGCAGGATAACAAGAATTCATGGCACGACAAGATGGTCAATGCAATATGGGCATACATACTTACTAATAAGAGATCAATTGGCATCTCCCCATACTAGTTGATTTATGGAATGGATGTTGTTTTTCCCACTTCTTTAGGTGTCTGTTGGCCCTGACCAAGTTTTGAGGAACACTTGGTCATATTTGACTATTTTTGGGACTTTGACAACTTGTCAAAGATGGAACACAACGTGAAGTGAGAATCGTGGAAGACAGACCCCTTTTTGGGTTTTTGGGATAATGTAATGGGAAAGGGATGTCGGCCCATGGGTTTACCCATGCTTAGGCCCGCTTTTGTATGTATATATAGATGTCTAGGCCATATAGAGAAGTAGTGGATAATATATCTATGTGTTGTAGGCTAAGTTCCAAGGGTTGAATCTGTGTGATCAAGCCTTTATGCATTTTGTGTAAGACTTGCAGAGTCGAGTGCAAGTCCCTGTGAGAGACTGTAGAAGGCTTTGTGCTATAGTGTAGGGAAGAAGGATCTAGTGAGCTGCGTAGATCTTCTGTCCTATGTGAAGAGGGATTTGGATGGCTCTGTGATGTAACCTAATTAACTGAAGCTAATAAAGAATAAGACTTTGTGGACGTAGCCCTAGGGTGGCAGTGAACCACAGTAAATGTGTGTGTTGTGCTTCGACCTGATGTGTTCGTCTCTTCCTTTGCTAAGTGCTTTGATGTGTTTAGATAGACCTATTTATGCTTTGTGCTTTTGAGATATGAATGAATGTTAGATCTGGTATGTAAGATGCTTAGTGCTTGATCTGCCAAATCTAATCTGTCTTATTGTGGCTAAGTACTGAATTATCTCAGATATAAGTACGTACTACAATGCTCTGTGCTATCTGTGAAGTATCATGAGGGTTGAATATTGATGAATAATCTATGCTAGGTGATTGCTAAGTGTTATAATCACAGATCTATGTCCTAGCTAAGGTTGCAGACACCTAAGTCTTGCAACCACCCTTGCCTCTACCTTGGGTGAGACTTCATCTGCTTCGCAGGTGTTTCCAAAAGGGTAGATAGTTAGGGGTTTGTTGGTGCATTGTTGTAGCGTTGAACCCTGGGTCTGCCCCTGTGCCAACAAATGGTTTCGTTGTTGGGACCTGAAACTGTGATTGCCGGGAGCTGAGTAGAAGAAGCTTTGTGCAAAGATTCATCTTGAAATTGTGAAATCTCTATGTGTGGATCTATGCCCTAGTGCGCGGTGATCCACTTGATCTGAAAATCTCTGTGCTAAAGAAGGAAGGAGAGATCTGAAGGAAGAAGTCAGATTTGCAAGAAAAGAGGTTGATACTGAAGAAAAGAAGTAAGATCTATAAGCTCTGTGCTCTAATAAAGGTAAGAATAGTTAAAAGTTCTTAGATCTGGAAGCTTTGTGCCTTGTAGAAGTAAAATAAGTGAAAATTTTTGTTTCTAAATTATGGATTTAGGTATGCTTGATAGATTTTATCCTAGCTTGAAAACTAGGGCATTATTAGATGAAAGAATGTTTGATATGAATATATTTTATAAGAATAATGAAATATATGTTATACCTATGCATAGAAAGAATTTTTGGACTAACCAATGGATGCAGGATCCTAGAAAGAAATTTTTGCAGGCTAGCCATTATGACCCTAGCAAGCAGTACAAGAAAAGTTGGGGATCATTAAAGAGAAAGAGAGGATTAAATCTTTGTTACAGTTGCAGAAGACTAGGACATATTGCTAAGGAATGCCTTGGGAGAAACCCTAGTTGCCTATGAACCATGAAGTATGAGATTGCTCTAGAATGATTGCTAGACTTGAAAAGCTGAATATGGAGAAAGAAAACCCTGAAGGAGATTAAGAGACTAAGATTATATAAGAACCCCAAAAAGAATAAGAGATTATGTTACTAAAAATGAAAGAAACCCTGGATGAACATAAAGATGTCAGTTTGTCAGAGATCTTCAAAGCAAAGGAGAAAATCGAAGTAAGAATAAGAGACTTCAACATTGACTATGCTCTGGATGAGGGAACACCTATGAACATTATGACAAAAAGTACTTGGGAAACCCTAGGAAGGCCTGCTATGGTTCCTTCACTAGAAAAAATAGGGTTGTTTAAAGGAAAAATGGTAACCCTATGTGGCAGGATTACCCGGATAGCTATGAGTACCCATGGAGCTTCGACATAGGAATAATTCAAAGTTATTAAATGTATTGAGGAATATGCCCCATTTCCAGCTTTATTAGGCAAGATCTAGATTGCAAAAGACCAGATCCAAAAAAAAGAAGAAAAGGAAGCCCTAGAACAGAAGAAGCAAGAACTCATGGAATTTATGACTAGAAAGATCGCCTACTTGATAGAAGAACAAGAGAACAGATCTAAGCTATTGAACACTAGGGACTTGGATGTCGAAGATATAAAAGAATTAGAGGAACCATAGAAGACCGAAATACCTAATCCATATGATGAAGGAGTATTACCCTTGGATCTGAAGAAGGAATATCAGCATCGCGAAGTGACTATGTCGAGAGAAGATAAGAATCAGAAAGGAAAAAGGATGACCGAGATGAAGCTCATGGGGAAGAAGGCTAGGAAGCTAAGTAAGAAGAGAGCCAAGATCGAAAAGTTACAGAAGATTCTAGAGGAAACTTCACAGAAGGAAAAATCATAGGAATTGAGCTTCACCAGGATATCAGAACCACGACATATGGTACTTCGCCATGGCGAAGCAATATAGCCATTAGACCGATATACCCATTCGAATTCTGCCCCGAACGAACAGAAAATCATTAAAGGATCACCACCAGACCATTGGACCACACTATAACGGATGGATCAACGTTCATGGAAGCTTCATACCCATTGCAAGCAGACCATTGATGAATTTCCTATTTATCTCGTTGCGCCATGCCCGAAGAACATTTTTTCCAACTAAAAAGTCGAAGCCCACAGAACTAGTGATTGTCTACAGTGATCATCGCAAGAATATTGTATATCCTAGTGCAGTATTTTGAGATCATCGTGACCTCGATTATCTTTCCCAAGTGCGTATGTCTGATGAGCTCACCACACTTGAGGAATCCATCATAGAGGTCCTTCTCAATTTAATGACTGAGAGAGTCATGTTGGAAAGGAGAATGTCCACCAGAGTCCAAGAATCATCGACAGGAGGAGTGCAAGCCTCCCCATCGACTGCTCGAGCAGGAACATCTCAAGCCAATGCAGAGAGAAGAACTAAGCATAAGGACGACATAGCCAACGTGAAGTTAGTGCCATCCATCCTACCAGCTTACATACCCCCTTTGAGTAGTGAGATTAATAGGGATAGTGTCCCTAGAGACTTTGAATACACCCTAGTCACTACATATATACCGAAAGGAGTATGTACCTACCGTGTAGATCAAGACAAGGTTAAAACGTTGAAGTTTTGCGACTTCAACCTCGAGGGCCGTAAAGCTTATAGCATGCTCGCCCTGTATAAGTACTTGAAAATAACTAAGGGAAAGATTTCAAAGCTCATCCCTCAGTAATGGATGATGAACCTCGTGCAGTCTACTTTGCTCAACGTTATGAAAATACCACACTTGGGCAGACACCAAGAGGTGAATGCTTGTGTAAAATTGCTGCTAGCAAGTTACCACAGAGGATACCTATGGTTAGACCGTCGCATAACTGTTGATCCGAAACTGATCAATAGGATCACTGGGCTTATCATGCAGGGCCCTGATCCCCATGAGTACTATCCTGGAAAGACCGTAGACTGTGCTCTTGCGCAAAATATTAAAGAAGACTATGCGATGTTGATAAAGGCGTGAGAGGCTACAAGGTAGCTTCTATTGAAAGTGGCGCAATGTGCCTCGCATGCCAACTGATTGTAGAGAAGTTGGTACACAAGAATTGACCAACACAATTATTTGTCTTTGTAGTTGACCTCACAGGAAAGTGCGTAGAGGGACTACAAATGAACAGGTCGAAGTACCTAGTGAATCAACTAGAGATTGATTGCAGAGAAGCCTAGGATCAGGGGCATGAATTCCATTTTAGTTGGCTCCTGATACTGATGGATTTTGTTGCATGGGAGCTACTGGAAGGCGCAACCTTCCCGGACCTTGACCCCTTTGAGCCACTAGCCATGAAGTTCTGTACATTATGGTACTCAAATGACATGAGCAAGAAATGGGAATCGAATGTCATTTTCCACACATACTATAACCAATTGAAAGAAGCCATAAGGAGTGAACCTCGCATAACCCCGAATACTTTATAGAGATTCTGACCTCTGATAAATTTTAGCATGAACCGCCACTTTATATACCTAACCCCACGCACTGATGAGCACCAGGAACAACTTCAGTCCTATTATAAGCTAAAAAAAGAAGACCCAGAAGAGATCACCAAGGAATGGTCGGTGGACCTCCTTGTTTCAGCAAACCCCATAGAAATGTCTGACATCAACAACCCTAGAACTACGCAGGATACACCTAGGCCTAGTAAGACAAAGAAAGCAAAGACGACGAAGAAGACTGAAGAAGTCCAGGATGTTGAAAACCTATCTGTAAGGACAACTTCCATTACACCAGATGAAGAAGGTGATGATGAATAAGGTACAAAAACTTGAAAAGTCGAAGTACCACTGCCTAGGGATGAAGAAGACTCATTGAAGAAAAGGAAGGTCTCACCTCTAAAATATTCCTCCAGAAAGAAACCAAGAACCCCTGTAACCAAGATGCGAACTGCCCTCACATTGGATGACTTTGATTTCATTGTTGCAGCGGTCAATGATGCTTCAAAGGAAATCATAGAGAAGTAGGAACAAATGTATAGCCAAATTGAGATCACGCTCCAAGGAGTACAACAAGCACTCCAGTCTAGCCGAGCAATCTCTATTGTACCTTTTCCAAAAGGAACAACAGAAGTAGGAGATGAATCAGTTTAGCTCCGCAAGATTGCTGATGCAGTCGAAGTACACCTTGGACATGCTCAAGAAGAAAAAGTGAAAGCCACCCAGGCCCTAAAGAAAGCACATGAGGAAATTATTGAATAACGCCAAGCCACAAAACAAGAGAAGAATGCTCTCCAAGAAAAAATTGAAGAAGACAGAGAAAATATCCAAAAAGAGAAAGAGCAGCTACTCACAAAGAAGATATGAATTGAAGAAGCAGTCAACAGAGCATTTCACTTTGTGACCAGCTTAGAGTAGAAGGTCGAAGAGCCCATAGAGAGCCAAGTGATGAAGCTGGCTAAAGTTATTGAGCAACTTCAACAAAGGGTCGTGGAATTAGAGCTTCAGACCATACCACAGACTCCATAAGAAATGTGCGACTAATGAGAATTGAATGCTCAGAGCGCAGTCGAGAGGATTAAAACACTTGCTGCAGAATGTAAATAGCTAAGTAGTAGAAGCACACAGATATATGAACAACTATATGAAGACCCAGAGTTGAAGAAACTGGAGTCCCAACTCCAGGAAGCAAAGCAACACAGAGATATAGTACAGGTGCAACTCAAGTTCCTGTCACCCATCGAGAGGATGAAGAGATCCCAGGAACAGTGCACTGCCCAACAACTCGTTCTTACCACGTAGAACAGAGTGATGGAAGTCACCCAAAAACTCCAGCCGGGCCAGGAGGTGACCTACCTACTGTTCGAAGAAATTGAAGGCCAAGGAACACTACTAGAACAAGTAGTTGTCATAGTCGAGCAACAACTGGAAGGACCTATCAACAAAGCGATTGTTCAGGAATTCACTGAGCAAGAAGCAGTAGCACATAGACAATTCAAAGTAGCTCGAGCCAAGCTCAATACCTTTGAGGCAAAGTTACCTATACCTAAGTGACTCGGGACGAGTTATAGGTGAGTGTTGGGGGCCTGTTGGCCCTGAACAAGTTTTGAGGAACACTTGGTCATATTTGACTGTTTTTGGGACTTCATCAGCTTGTCAAAGATGGAGCGCAAAGAGAAGCATGAATCGTGGAAGCTAGACCCCTTTTTGGGTCCTTTTTGGGTTTTGGGGATAATGTAATGGGAAAGGGATGTCAGCCCGTGGGTTTACCCATGCTAGGCCCACTTTTGTATGTATATATAGATGTCTAGGCCATATAGAGAAGTAGTGGATGATATATCTATGTGATGTAGGCTAAGTGCCAAGGTTTGAATCTGTGTGATCAAGGATTTTTGCATTTTGTGTAAGACTTGTAGAGCCGAGTGCAAGTCCCTGTGAGAGACTGTAGAAGGCTTTGTGCTGTAGTGCAAGGAAGAAGGATATAACGAGCTATGCAGATATTCTGTCCTATGTGAAGAGGGATGTGGATGGCTCTATGTTGTAACCTGATTAACTGAAGCTAATAAAGAAAAAAATTTATGGACGTAGCCCCATGGTGGGGGTGAACCACGGTAAATGTGTGTGTTGTGCTCTGTGCCTTGACCTGATGTGTTCATCTCTTCCTTTGCTAAGTTCGTTGATGTGTTTAGATAGATCTATTTATGCTTTGTGCTTTTGAGATATGAATGAATGTTAGATCTGGTATGTAAGATGCTTAGTGCTTGATCTGCCGAATCTAATCTATCTTGTTGTGGCTAAGTGCTGAATTATCTTAGATCTAAGCATGTAATGTGATGCTCTATGCTATCTGCGAAGTATCACGAGGGTTGAATATTGATGAATAATCTATGCTAGGTGATTGCTAAGTGTTATAATCACAGATCTATGTCCCAACTAAGGTTGCAGTCACCTGAGTCTTGCAACCACCCCTGCCTCTACCTCGAGTGAGACTTCATATGCTTTGCAGGTGTTTCCTAAAGGGCCGGTAGTTAGGTTTTTTTTGGTGCGCTGTTGTAGCATTAAACCTTGGGTCTGCCCCTGTGCCAATAGTGTCCCTATCATGAAAATACTGCAGGAAGTATAGGCAAAACCAAATGACATCCAGAGTAGAATTAATTAGACCATACAACTGCAACAGTCCAGAGAAGATGTTTACAACATAAATCAAGTGATCTAGGAAAACATTAAGAAGATATATGATAGAAGAACCAAGGTTGATGATTTCCAGATAGGAGACAAGGTATTGAAATGGGATTCAAGGAAAGAA
>CBVK0104161911.1:0-28999 GCA_900067695.1 Picea abies
AACCTTGATACTGTTATCACTGAAATTTCGTCCGCAAATGGTTACATGAATCTAGCATCTTCAAACAGCTATGAGTTCACTCATGAACCAAAATTACTAAAAAATCATTTCTAAAAGGTCCAAAACTATACAACCAGTTATAAAATCAAGATGCACTATGACTACACAGGGCGCCCGTGCACATGCGCCATCAATAAACGCAAGAAAAGCGCACATGCGCATGATGCACGACTGTGGACGCTAAAAGCCATGCACACCTGAGAACGACACATTTATGATGTTTGTCAGCCTCCCACCCACTTCTGGTTCAGCTTCCAAGTCGATTTGACATCCAAATATTGGCTGGATCCAGATGGGTGGTTGTTCAAAGACCTAAAGGTGCCCTAAACAACCCCTTTCACACTAAAAGCTGGTTGCACAATACCTCAAAGTAATGCTATAAAACAAGGAAATGGGTGCACTACATTTTCAAGGAATTCATTTGCAAGGTTATGATGTTGCTATTTTCTTGGGGAAACCTCTTTTCTTATCAAGAGCATACTAGCACCATTCCATTTGGGCAATCCACATCACCTTTTGAGTGGGTTAGCTTGGGATTCTTTCACCATTTATTTCAAGTTTCCAAGTTGTAAGAAGAGCTCAATCTTGGGGGTCCAAGAGCCCTCCCTCGGAGGAAGAAGGGACCCAAAGTACCCTTTCTCTTTGGTGTTTTCTTTTCACTAATACAATCCTTTCCATTGGTGACATGAGTCTTGTTTGTTTCTTGTTCTTATGTCCTTATGCACAATAGTTTAATTGTTTTTTCCTTTCCTAGTTTAATTCTTATCTTAGTCTTTTATGTTTATTCTTCTAACCCTTTCCTTTACTGCTGTCTTGCTTAGATAACCCAACTAAGCTTGTAAGCACCTCTGTTTTGCTCATTTAGGTGAAAAAAGAGGTGCAACAAATATCATTCATTCTTCCCTCTGTTACTACCCTCTCCCTACATGCCACCTGTCCCACACTTTATACCTGTTAGCCAATCAAACCCCTCCCCGTGACCGTTAGTTGTTTTGTAACGCTCCCGCACCACAACAGATATCACTATGCATATTAAAACCCCCGTTCTCATCCCGTTACACTGTTTTCTGAGTAAGATACCGTGAAGACCGCACCAATCTAAGCTGTCAAACTACCACCGCCATATCTCACCGTCAACAAGTGAATCTATTTTTCGGTAATTACAGTATCACCATCCTTCAACTGTTGATTCTGTCAATTATGGCTCCCAAGGTCAAGCCTACCGACACATCTGAGAATCCAATGATTTCCCCTCCCATCGACCTAGATCACATACCTATGGTAGATAGAGACTACAAGGTTACAGAGCCAAGGTGCGAATTTGATTTCTTTGAATTGTACTCCTGGATGAAAGAGATTTTCCTTGACCAAAGCGATGAAATTGGACTCTGGGAGTCCAGTTTTCCCTTGTATATGTTTCATCAGACTTATTGTTTCCTAGAATTTTTCCTCATATTCCAAGCCAATTATTTTCCAGGCCAAAGAGCAATTGCCAGTTTGTTTGTAGGTAGGTTCTCCATTATCACTAGCCTCTCAAAGAAAATCTAGACACAACTCTGACAACTTAATCAGTTCATGGACAAAAAGAGTAAAATATTTTTGACAAATAAAAGGAAACAAAGTGAAGGAATGAGCTTCTCAACAACATCACTTACACTCAATTTTGGAAGTAAACCTCTACTTCTAAACACAGACTATTGTCATCTTTTGACATACAGAAGGGTTGAATGCAAATGACATTCTTACAGACACAAGTCCTCCATCCAAAGACAACAACAGATTACAAGAAGACTGCTTTTGAGTTTGATATAAAGGATGTTCATTCTATGGACCAGATGGACATGCACAAACAAACAGGGGAGATGATATTTTCAACTCTTACAAATACCTCAATGACTGCTTCTAAATTGCAGGTATCCCTGAATAATATCCAGTCCCAATTAAAGCTTGAGAAGATCTCTTCTTTGGCCAAAGACAATAAACTAAAATCAATGGAAGAGTTAGTTCTCAAAATTGGATATGATCCAACTAATGTCAAAGTAGCAAAGGAGCTAATAAAAAAGAAGAACGCTGATATAGAATCACTCAGGAAACAATTGAAGCTTCCAACAATAGAGGATTCACAATCTAAAGAAGTGGCCGAGACATAAATCCAAAAAGAAGAGATGCTAACATTGATAATGGAGAAAAATGCACAAATAAGGGAAATGGAAGCAGAGATGGACACACTAATAAAAGAAAAAGAGCGGAATGTGCAGATGGCTATGATTCCTCTAGATGCACTACCTCTGACAGATATCAGAACAACATAGGTGTCTACATCAACAACAATCCTAGTGAAAATTTCAGATTCTTATGATAAACTAGTAAAATCTATGGAGGATATGTCCATACAAGGGGCATAAATTAAAAAGTTACAGGAAGAGGTAAAGACATTACAGGAGCTGAAAGCAATGTTCCAGGATTATCATCAGACATATATGTACAAGTCTTAGAGGCTCAACCAACAACTACAACAGTTGAGGAAAGAAACAACCATGGAAAACACCTTAGCCCAAGATAAGGAAAACATATGGATAGACATCAACAAGTCCATGACAAAGATTTGGCCCTCTATTCAGATCATTTTTGAGCAGCATGAATTAATCTAGAAAGATAAAGGAGCCATTGAAATTATGAAAGAATAATTGGGAGAAAAGCGAACAGAGGCCACAGATCTCATCGAGTTTCTAAACTCTAAAAATAAACAGGAGTTAGAAGAGCTGGAGACAGAGGACGTAATTAAAACCATCTTCAAAATCAAGAAGGTGCTGACCATGAAAGGACTCATGTTGCAGCTGGAAGAAAAATCTTAGGTTATGGACATAGGTGTGCAGAGGTTCTTCAACAAGTTTGAGGTGCTACACAAGAAAGAGCTTCCTGGATTGTTAGTGATAAATGACAAATTTATCACTCTGCCTGATTACAACCAGAAATTGAAGACAGTGGCAAAGGACAATTCAAAGTTTGCAGGAATACAAGGAATCATCATTGGGAAATCTTTCCTGGAGACATTACAGTTTGACTTGAGCATTCAACATGAAATCAAACATATCTTCATTACTAAGCCTACTTTTTCCAAGTACACAGTGATGAATGAAATATACAAAAAATTACTCAAGATATCAATCCCAAGTAAAAACAGGTGGGATAAGCTATGCGAGTTACTTGAGTAAAGATAGGTTCGATGTTTCAGCTAGCAAGGAGCAAAAACTAAGCAAAGTCAAAGAGGCAAGTCATCAACAACTTCCACCAAATCAACACCAGAAATCTGAGCATATGTACAAGATTCCTATATTTTTGTAATTTGAGATTCAGTTAGTTTAGATATCCCTCCAAAATATCCTGATAATTTATGACAAGATCTGATGTAAATAATTGTATAAATACTTCTCCTTTAGAAATATTGAGTGTGGATTTTTTCATCCAACAAAGCTACCGTGTATTTTCCAACATGATCAACCAATAACAAAAAGACTCTTTCACAAGATTCTCATGTTAGACTGTTGGTGATGTGCTTGTCTCTTTGTTTAATGTTTTTCATTCTCTGTAATCATTACATGTGTTTCCAATTCTAATTATTCAAAGAAAATTAAAGAACATAATTGATCTCAATATACTTTGTTTCTGGTTTTTGAATGATTTTTATGTTTTTTCAACTGAAATTAAGTAAAATAATTCTTAACTGCTCTTTTGCTTGGTGGATTTTCCTCTCCTCTCTTCCCACTCACATCATATAATTTTGCTAGATCCAAACAATTTTTCTACATTGCCATGTGAAGAAGATTTATAAAATCTGAAACTGATCTCTGTTCTAAAATACAGACCCCCTAGCCCAATGGAAATTTAAGCATTCAATCAACCATATATTTAAAACAAACAAACAAACACTGAACTTTCATAACTAGCCTAAGATTCTAAACCAAACAAGTCTAAATCCTACAGAGAGATCCCTCTCTTAAGATGGCAGGGCTAGATCCCATCTTCCAAATTGGTTTTGTAGTTACCTTTTCCTTTTCTTCTACAACCTATGGAAATTATAGAGTGATAACATAGCTCTTGCCTTCAGTGTTTTTCAAAAATTATGGAGTGTTACAAGATCTGAGAAAATCCTGTAATTATTGAAGAACAATTCAATGTGAATTGTTGCCTCTGGACTGGTGATTGTCTTCTTTGTCTTAGTAGGTTCTTATCTTCTTTTCCTTTTGAAATTTGAATGGTTTAGCCTCTTTTAAAACATCTCGACGATCTCCTTTACAAGTTGTTGTTGATACCATAAACCATATAGTCTTCACATATAACTGCAGTGAGGAAAATGAGTGTCAAGGTACCTCCTAACATGCACAAATGGATGTGTTAGAGTCGAGTCACATGAAAGATGTGTCAATCAAGAGACCTTGATGAATTCCCATTTTTGACAGCAAGGAGGCTTACCATTGATGTATGCAAGTCCCAAGGTTCTTATAAACATCTCTATTCTCAATCCTAGATGATGTGTTGGAGTTGATGGGATAAGAACTGTTGGAAGGTGGGCCTTAAGGAATCCCACATCATCCTTCACGAGAAAAACACAAATGGTTTTGAAGAGCCATAAAACAAGATTGAACCATCATGCATAACTTTTATTGAGAATTTTTCCTTCCAGTTTCCTAGTTTTCAAACAAAACTCATTTCTAGTTGCGTTAGTAACCTAGTTTTCACAACTAGACTTATTTTTGTCTTTACTATTTTATTCATTTTATTTTTTATGGTATCCTACCCTATTGAAAGAAGAAAAACCTCTTTCAAGTGTAGTAATACTTCCAATGGATCCATCTATGTAACATGATCTCAAGTAGATTCATATCCAAATTTGAAAAAATGTACCTTTATAGATGCTAGGATATGAGAAAACAATTGATATGATTGATATGGTGTTGAGAAATGTTGAATAATGGAGGAATATCGTTGACTACTGACTGCTGATTATCTGGAACCAGGTTTCAATGCAGTCATTGTTCCTTTGTTTTTCTTGTGTTTTGGCAATGGGTCGCATGTCTTCCTTTGTCATCCAACAAACTTTTTATGAAATCTTCCCATTGCACTCCAGAGTGCACAAAGGATTTGATGACAAGTATGGTAGAAATTCCTCATTATTAGGTTCTTCTGTCTGCTCTTCATCAAATGATTTCCATGTCTCTTAGCCTCTTTTAGGTCTTCTTGATGTTGCACATGGAATTGTTTCTCTTCTATCACTTCTTGAGATGTAGATATGTTCCTAATGGCTGTCGAGATTTTCTCCTCCCAAGATGCAAAGATGTTCCCAATTGCTGCTAGGATTTGAGAGATTTCCTAGAGTAGCATTCTCCTTTACTCAACATATTTTTGAATAGTCTTTCATTCTTCTTGCTGGTTGATAATCCTTGTTTTTCACATGGATGAGTACTCAAGGGGGTTATTACAACACTTTTAATGATAATGAAAATAAATGAAATCAACAGAAATAAAATCACACCACTCAAAGAAAACTTAAGCAATCTAAAAGAAAATCATGTACTTGAACTCCTCATGCTACTGAGACCCTGTTGTCACCAATTTTTCTTTTCACATGAGTTAGTGTTTCCATGAAAAACACACTTACATAAAGAAAACACATTGTTCCAACATGATGAGGTCTCGTGAAGACTCACAAAAGTGGTTGTATAGGTTCTTACCTTCCATCTTACCTTCTTTGCTCCTTCTGGTCTTAAATATGTGGACAAACAAAAAGATTTTAATATATATATTTTTTATTTTAGTGAAAACTAAAAGATTTCAAAACCAATTCTTTTTATGCCTCCCCGACAATGACACAAAAAATGTCAGCTAACTAATTCAATTGCATAAAATAAGACATTAAAGTATCAATCTAGGGTTTGTAATCTTAGAGGCATATAACTATATGTGAAGATACTAGTCTTAAAATGAATCTTAATTGTAAAAGAACTCTTTCAAGCAACACTACAAAAATACTTTTATAAACTAGCTTTCAAAAGAAACAAGAACTAATTCTTCAAATGCTCAGAGCCTCAATTGTAGACAATTAGGTCACAAATGAAATTTGTTTCAAGGAAATGAAAGAAAATTTGTGACAAGACTCAACTTGACCATGAACTTAAATATTTTGTTATGGATCGAAGAAATCAAAAGATTCAATAAATGCTAAATCATCTCAATTCAGTTACCACATTGTTTCATGGTTGAAAATCATATTGTAGGGTGAATTTTAGCTTCCTCTAGTGACTAGTTTCATTTATCACAGTTCAATGGTGGAAACACATATTGTAGGGTTAATAAGTCCCTTACAAATATACTCTAGTAAATGTGAAATAACTTAACTCAGCAAGAGATAGCCTCTACAATAATACTCTATTTTAACTGTGGGTTTCATAAATTGTAAAGGAGGGAAATGCAAACAAAATTATAATCTCTTTTACCCAGTTTTTTCATAGTCTTCAATGGTGGGAAAGCATGTTGTAAAAGAAAATTTTCATAACAGTCATGAACTCATGACAATACTCTTTTTAGACTTATGCAAATTACGGGTCAAAAGATAGTTTCAAGATTCATTTAAATGCTATTTTCAAAAGGGAAAATTTATGCAATTAAAACTAAAAATAAAGAACTATTTAAAAGAAATAGAGACACATAAATAATTACCAGCACACACTAATTAAAGAAGCATCAAATAAAATCTTTGTACAACAATGTACAACTATTGCATATACCATTGCAAGGGGGCCCTTCCAATCTTTGGCTCATGCATAGATTTAGTAAATCAAATGGAGAAAAACCATAGACTTTATATTGATAAAATTAGCTACAATGTGTTCAAAAGTTTTCCAAATTCGAATTCCCAAATACCTTGAAGTTTTGGCATATTTATACATGAGAAAATGTAACTAATCTGGCCTAAAATTTCTCTTGGATGGATAACATATCTGAACGACCTCCTAAGGATGCTAGATCGAACCTCAGATGAGAGATTTGCTTCATAAATTACGAGGAAATCAAATCTTGTTCTTGCTTCTATTATTTTTCTTGTGGAAGCCACATGTTTAACCAACGTTGAACCGCAACCTCTGGGCAGTTTCCCACACTCCAAAATCTCATGAACCATGATGTAAATGCTGGGAACAAAACCCATATTCTCATTTTCCCTAATTCGACTTGCAAATATGCTAAGCTTGGAGCAATTACAGGAAAAATTCACTTATGGTAATAATGATGATAACAACTAAATAATTTGACATTTTTTCTTATTAAATATAAAATAGAAACAAAACTAACAATATACCTTTTACATCCTTTATTGATCCTGGGTTTAGTGATAATAGGTACAAAAATGGAGGAAAGGAGGTGAAAATATGGTGTGCATGAATGGTTTTTATGACAAAAAGGTGAACCCAAGAATTGGGTCCATATGTGGTTGATGACATATGATCATCGAGAGAAGTACAACTAAGGACCTTGCAAGGGAACCCATTTCAAAATTAGTCAATGGGGCCCATTCAAAGAAGTACAATACATAAAAATCTCATGACCTACTAGTGAAAACCTTGTCGGGGGCACCAACATGATTTGACTAGGTTGAAAACCCTTTGGGGCGGCCTAGGTCGAAGTTGAAAAGAAAAGAAAAGAAAAGAATAATAATAATAATAATAAGAAAAAATAAAATTAAATAAAAATAGGATAAGTAATAAAAGTAATAAAATATTAAGGAATGAATTAAGAAAATCAATAAACAAGTCGGTTATCAGAATTAGGTACAAAAATGTTTGTGTACTACTAGCTATATGACTGACTCGAACCACCAAAAACATTCATTCAAGCCTTCCATATTGAATTAGGTACAAAACTGTTTGTGTACTACTAGCTATATGATTGACTCGAACCACCAAAAACATTCATTCAAGCCTTCCATATTCAAATATGAGAATAGAACGAGGTCCTTGGTCATCACTAAAGTCATTCAAAGAAGAAAAACAAAAACCTAGCACAAATTCATCACCAAGGCAAGATTTGCGCCAGCTCCTAAATTAATAGACCAATTAATCGATCGAAAAATAAGTACTTCACCCAATCGAAGGTGAAACTCATCAATCAAGCAAGTGTGAACTCTACACTTCAAGTTAGTGGGAAAAACACTAATCGAACGAGCACATAATTCTTAATTCAAGCGAATGACATCACTTCCAAATAATTCAACGAAGAGAACATGGATTTAGAAAATCAAACATCCATCAAGTCAAAAAAAGAAAGGAAATCGACTAGGGTGGATGATTCGACTGGAGATCTCCAATCATTCGGAAGAAATGACCCGACTAGTTCAAACAAGCACATAAATTAGTAAAAGTCGACTAAGTTGGGAAAAATCCTTGAAAGAATAAAATCAACTCGGTCAAAAAAACTAGCCACCCAGAGTACGTTGATGCAATTAATGCTCGACGAGATGTGTTCGACTACCACCACATCATCAAAGTGACTCTCCCTTCACACCAGCAAGAATTAACGCTTGCCATAACTCTCGTCTCATGCGAATTTATGGCACCGTTGGCCGAATTAATGTTACCACTCCATCTTCCACCTATAAATATACATGAGGCATACGACTTTATTTCACTATTGTTCACAGTCAAACACCTAAGTTATCATAGCACAAGGATTGTAGTCGCGCATTCGACTCCACAGTTTCAAAAGTATAACTCTCACTTAGATAAAGCCACAACGATGCCAAGGATGAGAGGCCAGGTCACACACTCAATGGTGGAACCAAGTACTAAATCCAGATTCGATAGAGTAGGTGCAACCGAGCGGGAAGCCTTCATGCAAAATATTCGTAGTGCTATAATAAAAGATATTGATTGGTCATGACACAGAAAAAATTTCACCATGTGGGGAACATAAGCCAACACATGGAAGAATGAAACAAATTTTCTAGATCAAGCATGTATCTGACACTTCTTGGGTGCACCACAGGTTGCAGAGTTTGATGGTTGGAAAGAGGAAGTCGCAAAGTTCATGGTGGGTCGATATCATAATGGAAACCTATGGTTAAAATTTCCAGTCGGCATAATTGGAGGAATGATACATAGGGTCACCGAAATCCCACATGGGGATACTTCTGTCCCCAAAACCCTAAATTACAATGATTTGATTTAGTTCCTTACAGTAGTAACTTTAGCAAAAAATTCAAAGGGCATATTAATTAACAGATTAAATGAACTCAGTGCAAAATGGACATGGGTGATAGTCTTGTTGTGCTTCAAAGTTGCAGGTTGTGCTTCACACGTGAAGTTTACAATGTTGGAACCCATTGTACAAATACTTCAGTCGAGGGCACAGTTCGACTAGGAAGACCACTTGGATGCACTGATCAAAAGGAAATGCAAATATTGTTAAGAAAATGGCCGGGCTATCAATTTTTCACCCTTGATAATCTGGCTCGCCATGAGCCAAGTTATCCTAGTTGGGGAACCTACGTTCGCTTTAAGATAGATCCCGACCATGGAAAACTACAAGATCTTTGCACCAGGAGCAGTCGAGTCATTTAACTCCCTTCCAGTTGAGGTAATGTTTAAAAGTTGGGTAAAAAATATGAAGAATGTATCACATAAGTGAAGAGTTGAGCATAAAGTTGGATGGGATTTACCAACAAGTGCTCACATCCAATCAAGTCTTGATACCACCAAGATTTGGTGTGGAGTTAGTGGGGGGCCAACACCGAAAGAACTAGAGTATCAGTCGACAAAGTTTCAAATATTTTAGGATCTTAACAGACAACTGGGGTTTGAAACTTTGATCCCACCAGAGGTGCCCAATGAAAAATCAACCATTTTAACACCCTTGACTGATGCAGAGCAAGAGGAAGAAAGAGAAGAAACCATCTATACAATTTCATTTGTCTCAAATTTAGACATAGAAGGATGCACCCTAATAAAGTAGGCTTCGACAAATAGGAAACAACAAGAAAACACAACTGAAGGAAATCAAGCGACGTTCGACATGGATGTAGCTCCAGAGGAAGTAGAAATCATTTGGAAAGAGGTATTCCAGTCAAATACTACATTAAATTTTGACGACCCCTTCATAAAGGAGAAATTTGACTCCATAATAAACAAGATGATAAAGAAGGTAAAAATGCAGGAAAGAAAAAAAAAACAGGACAAAGCCGTTACAAGAAATATTTTGAAATCGAGCATTGGACCACAATTCCAAGAGATAATGGCATCATTAAATGTGAATAAGGTTGAATAAAGAAAAACCAAGGAAGCTCTATACAAACAAATAGAAACGAGGAAAAAAAAGCAAAGACTAGATGATCAATAGGAATAGAGTATAGGTCAATCGAATCCAACCACAAGACATTGGTTGAAAATAACTAGACTCGACCCAAGTAAGAATCTTGTTCCAAATAAGCAACACAAAAAGATAAGCATAGTCGACCTTACAAGGGAATCACCGCCACCTAAGGATACACCGATTGTTGAAGAAAGAAGAGCAGAAAAGGAGGCAACAAAACATAAAAAAAATCAAGGAAGGGGCGCCGACAAGTATCATCAGATGAAACGATCTTAGACTCTCCTCACAATAGAAGTAATGAAGGAAGTTCAATGTGTTAACGATTAACAATTGTCAACGAAGTTTTTCCTACAAAGTGTTGCTAAAGCCTATTATTATAAAAACTAAATATTACTAGTATGTGGGATCCCCTTGAACTATTGGAGAGAAGATATGTTCATTTTTGATGTTATGATGATGTGCGACACGACTTACATGGTTGATGAAGATCTTGTTATTATTGGTTATGGTTTGAGCTTATGAAGTGCCGATTCCTTATGTTACTACAACCTATGCTATTCATTAATGTCATTGTTGTCTATTCTTATCGCACCTGCATAACAAACATGTTAGTAAAATTACATGAAGGGTAGTTTTGAGAGAGGCAAAATACTAGAACAAATGCAAGGGAAGGGGACCTAGTTCTAGAATATCACATGTGAATAACTTAAAGGAAATGAGAAACAATCACAAGGGGAAGATTTTAAAGCTATCCTAACTATACTACATGCATGAAAATACTTAATGATTATTGTTAAGCCCTAGCTAGCAAACAAATGGTTATGAAATTGTGATCGAATTACATGTTTAATATGCATATGGTGTGAAATGTGGTGGCACACTTGACAAGGTGGTGAACGTTAATGGTTATGCGATTTTGTTTGAGTTATATATTAAGAAATTGGATATATGATATGGAAAGTGCATTTGGCAAGTAACCTATGCAGATTCTAACGCAGAGTTAAATTAATGGCGTTAATTGGGAGCTTGTTGGCATGTAATGATGAGTAAATGAATTGTGGGTGAAGGTGACGTGCATTTACTGCACGTCACATTTACCCCTCTTGTTAGTTGCCACCCTAATCGGGCTATTGTTTGATATTTCCGCTGTGGTTATGATATGCAATTTTAGCAGGAAGGAACTGCTTGACCAACTCTCGTTTTAAGGAATTTGATCACAGGTATGTCTTTTTTTGGCCATTCATGACTCTAATCTGGTTATGAAATGATTACTGGCTTAGGTGTATTGGGTTGGGTTTTCCTGAGTGTTGCAACTGTGTGAAATTTGATTATTTTTGGATGGTTCCTCTTGCAATAATATTGAATTCGTAAAGATTATTAATCATCCTAGGTGATAGTTGTCTATTATTCTTGTTGTTTTAAGAGGAGGTTTTTTTTTTGGTATTGGGTACACATTGTCGCTAAATAGTCTTTGGATTTCGGGTTTAATGGTTAAGGGCATCCCGCATCACTGTGTTTTTTTCACTTTGACATTGGTGGTTTTCACTACTAAGGGTCATGAAGTGGGTTTTTCCTATTCTTACTCGGCCCTATCTTCACCTCTAAGTTGTGATTATTGACCGAAGAGCACGAGGGATATACCCTGTATGCGTTAAATAACCTTTTCCAGTCCAAACTAGAGCCCTACTTTTCGGTTATGTCCCCTGTCATGGATTTGTGCTCGATCATAAATGAGTCGTGGTTTGCCCTGTATGCACCGTGGCCTTGGAGTTTTTTCCATTACAAGAGTGGCTCTGCTCTCCTTGTGTTGAATATAGAGCAACCTTGACCCTCCAGTCTGGAAATTGTTCAAGAAGACCAACTTAGCCTATTGTTTTACGACTTGGGTTTTGTTGGATGGTTATATAATTTTCAACTCTTTTGAGAATAAGCTCACCCAGTTGGTCGTATGACAGTCGCGTTGGATGATATATAGTCACTGGCTAGATTATAATAGTGGTAAACCCTACATTACCAATTTCACTTTTAAAGCACATAGTTACACTCCTTATGTTGATAGCTCAGTATTGTTAATGGAAAGGGCCTCTGCCCCGATTTGATTGGATGCGTGGGTATGCGTAATTGCCACAACTTGTTAGGTTGTTATTTTTTTTAAGACACTGGCGAGTTGTTTGATAGATACATAGTCACTGGTATTTGCACTGATGATCATTTGAATGTTCAGCTAGCATTGGTGTAAATCCTTGACGTTGCGCGTGTCACATTGTGTGTTTGCAAAATAAATAATGGTCGTGGTAATTGTGGTTTCCTTTTGGTACCATACGATTATTGAATTGGATGAGTTTGGGAACTATATCCTTATGATTGTTTGATTGTTTAAGTCTAAAATTGCACAACATATTTGATCACAACTGGACTAAATCAAAGTAATATTGTGTTGGGTTGATGACTCAACAACGAATTGAGCTATTGCCGTGACTATGTGTTTGGTTTTGTAAAATGGAAATATTGCATCGTTTTTTGGATGGTTGCACAATGTGTATCGTATGGGTAGCTTGGGTTTCACATAGTTTTAATCATGTTTATCGATCATTGGTTATAAAGGGCATGTTGTCGAGACTTTTGCCATGTTGGATGGGTGGCCCAGCTCTTTAAGCCACATTGAAGAAATACATGGGAAGTGGTTGATTTTGATAGTTACAGATTGGAAATGTGTACTGTTCATAAATTGTTATAAAATTCAAAGTGTGTGTATGAAGGGAAAAAAACCTCTTACAAATTGTGTGGAATACATACTGTCTTGTGATGGCAATGTGTTGGATATTTGATTATTGGACAGTGAACTAGTTAAGTACACAATAATTGTTATTTGGTCATGATGATTGTTGGTTGGTGCATCTATTATTACTGCAAAATGTTTTATGGATCACTTTAATTTCATGAACAATAATCGTTCTCCTCCCCTTCCATTATTTCACTTTCCGCTAATTTCAAACCCTTTCACCTCCCATATTCATTTTTTCACTCCCTGTTCTGAGACTGATTACAGTCAAGAGAATTTATGTGTTAAAATGGATGAAAGTGGTAGTGTCTTGTGTTGATTGTAGTGAGGTATTATTGGTTTGATATACAGTTGATTTTTGTTGTCATTGAGCAATGACCATGTCTTCTCCCCTTCCATTATATCATATTTTTGCTCAATACAAACCCTTCACATATCCCATAACTCCTTTTCTCCCCCCTGCTCGTTGATTAACAATAAAACAATTTGTATGGATTGGATTGCATGAGTTTGATATATTTCTGAGCCAAATCTATTTCATATTTTTAAGAGTTGTCATGTATGGTTATTTAAAAGACTATTTGCTAATCGATCATGCATGTAGAATGAGTTTTTTTAGTCAAGGTAGCCATGGCCGAGGAAACATAGGTAGAGGTAACTGGAACTGAGTCCCAAGAAGGCCCAGGTTCTTCATACATTTTGACATTGATTCAGAAGATCTTGGCTAATTGTTTCATGTCAGATTCTTTAATTGGATTGGGCAGGGAATAGTCCAACCTAGGCCTGAAAGGCCTCCCTTCCAAGTCCCACAAGCACCCGATATCCATGTACCTTTTCATGTCACATTACGACCCGAGGTCCCTGAAAATGATGGATGGCAGGAGATTGTCCACTCAACAGTCTCCCAACATCGTGGCTTAGCCAACTTGTCTTTTCCTGCTCTTCCACCTATTAACCCCATTGCCCAAGATGCCCCTGACTGCTCGTGAGTGCAATACTCCCATGCTAGAAAGAGATTGAAAATTGAGACACACCATGCACTTGATAAAGGAAAAGCCACTGTTGCCCCTTCCTCACCCTCCAATGGCTCTGACAAATCCGTGTCTTCCCAGATGCATTTGAGGGACGATTTTTCCCACGCGATCAATGAAATTAGGCCTAAAGGATTTGCACATCTAAAGGCAAATTCAGGAAAATCAAGAGATGACAACAACAATCAAGGAAGGGTTGCATCACAGACTGGAAAATATGGTTTCTAATTTTTTTTTTATTATATCTATTGTTCTATGATAGTTGACTTTGGGGATCTTTGGATAGCATACTTATTTTGGATATATGAGTATTATTTTGAAATAATTCCGCATTTCATGAGGTTTAATTTCCAAAATTAAATATGTTGATGGGAAGCACAAGGAGGTGTCTTTTGCCTAACTAATGGTTATGTTATGATTTTATGATTGTTATGAACCAAAGGGAGTTAGAAGGGGTCCCACCTACTAGTTATTATTTAATTATGACCCGTAATTATAATTATGACTTTTCCCCCTAACTAAAGTTAGTTGAGTCTTTTAATTAACTTAACTAATGTGTTGGTTCAACTACCTCAACCAATTCTAATTTGTTAAAAGCAAGAAGAAAGGGAGGAACAAGAGGATGATAGAAGCATAAGCATGCTAAGGTTTTCTCTTTGAGTTTTGTTGAGATAGTTCAATTTTCATTCATTCGTATATTCATCAAAGCCTAATTCTCTTTTGTGATAGAAAGGTTTTATTGTAGACAACAATATTGAATCAAATAATTCAGACACATGTTTTTCATAGGTGTTGATCTATCTTTGATAGTCTGTGTAGACTTGTCTGTTTGTGAATTAATTTTCATGACTGATAAAGGCTATTGTGTAGAGTCGAGTGGGCAACAATCTATGGCAAGATGATCCAACTTTTAGAGTTCATTTTTTGTTTTCTGTCAGAGGTCCTTTTGTATGTTCCATCAGGAATGTCTAAGTTTGACTTTGGTCCAAGATTTATGTATGAGATTTTGTAAAGAAAATGACTCTTTGGTGAACTGGAATGAAATAAAGGATTTCTTTATGTCTCATCTGTCTTGATTATCATCTTGGTGTCTTTACTTTTGTTCTTACATTTATTTCAACAACTGTTATATTCAGAAAATTACTTAAAAAGTGAATTTCCAACAAGCTTTTGTTGATAAAAGACTAACCTAAGCACTCATAATTAATACTTGTGAGTTAGGATGATATTTTGTTGGCTATAAACATAGGGTGATATTCCCATATACTTTGCTTAACCAAGTAAAGTCTGAAAATTCTCAAGTAAGATCATTTCATATCTTTTCCTCAACACAATACACTCGGGGTCAGAAGACATCAACCAAAATTTACAAAAAGGAGCTACCAGGAATCACACCACAATTGAGTCAACACCATTGGACAAGTCAAACCCACATGAATCGACCTGATTGGAAGCTGTCCCAAGCAAAGAAATTTGGTTGGTTCATACCAACTCATTCACAACAAGAGGCACACTAAAGAACACATATGGAGAGACAACTACACAAACTCAGGGGTCAACACACACCATCTCTACACAAAATTTAGTTGGTACAAAATCTATCACAATCCCATCTGATGATTCAGACCCCCTAGAAAAATCTATGGTAGAACGAGAGAAAAGTCGGATGGAGAAGTAGTTTGAAAAAGAACAATCGATTGACCTTAACAAAGACCAATGAAACAAAGATAATAATGTTGGTACAAAATATACTAAGTATGGAAACTCTCCACCAAGTAATCCCCCTCTAGGAAGTCCTCACAAAGATCAATTGGACCCCCTAGAACAGACTAAAAACATAGAACAAAATGACCCAACAGGTGAAGGAAATAATGTAAATAATGACAGGAAGGACCCTGACACACAACCATAAGTAGGGGAGACTAATGAGGAAAGTCAGGGAAATGATGATACAAATAAAGGAAACGACACATATAATAAGGAGAAATATCCTAACAAAGATCAAGATAAACTTGTGTAGAAAAGACAACAAAGAGGAACAAGAAACATACAATCCACGAGAAATATAATTCTTCAAAAACAACTACCTTTATAGCCTTCAGGCCAATCGAGTTGAAAAAACCACTTGCATAAACACTATTTGACCCTGGAGTCACATCTGACAAACATGTGATAGATTTATATAATGAAGTCAACAAATAAGTGACTAACATATGGAAGAGAGCCATGAGAGATGATGATCAAATTATATCAAGGAGAAAAAAGGAGAATCAAATACTGAAAGACTGTGAACTTCTTACCGAGGAGAAATTGGGCATAGATCAACCAATGGAGGGAATTGACCCATTGGAAACAATTAAAAGGATAGTCAAAGCGGTCACTGACATAGGTGAAAATAATCATCTGGAAATTCAACACCTGAAGCAAACAAATAACGAAATCAAGCAGTTTCATAATCAAACAATTAGACACAATTAGGACATACTGGCCCAACAAACAAAAACAATCCACCAAGTTGAGTATGGAAAATTTAAAGAAGTACAACAATAGATGGAAGCAATCACTTCACAAAAAGCCACTTTAAACACAATGCTAAGTAATTGTTCCTCATACTTTTCCCTCACCTACAACAAATTGAAAGCATATAAGTCAATCATTGCTGACTTGAGAACAACACAACTGCACACAACTGACCAAAAAGCGAAAGTGACCATCTCAAATCACATTGAAAAATAAAAGGTAGTCGAGGATGAGTTGGATAAGAAAGAAAAGGAGTGGTTAAAAGAAATAACAAAAGATCAAATGGAAATTGAAAAATCCATCAAACACCTTGACCAAGTCAGAGGGAAAACACAGAAAATAAAGCAAAACTTTGACCTAGAGCCGATCAAAGTATATGAAGATCCTTTGATAGACAAGCTCAAATTTTTAGGAAAATTGAAATTAGTGGGGATAGAGGCTCAGTAATCCATCAAAGAATGGAAGATGTTCTCACGACATTTGCAACAAACAACTCCAAGAATCTAACAAACAACATTTGAAGGGTTGCCACAACAACCAAAAGAACAATCGGGGCCCACATCAACATATCGACATCAATTCCAGTTTTTCAATCCCACACGATTTGAGTCGAATGTCTCAACTGCTAGTCATCATCCAAGGACCCCATAGGTAGTTATGGAAGGAATAGAAGAGTCACATGTGAAAATCAAAACAATGCCACTGCCACCTAATGTACAAATGCATGAACGAGTAATTCCTGAAAAAACTAATGGATAGTCAGTGTAGGCAGAAAAGCTTCCATAATCAATAAACCAACACTTAAACAAATTTTGAAGTAGAATTCGACAACAAAATCTTCTTCTTATTTCTTCTCACTCCTAAAGACTGTAATTCTCTCTTTAATTTTCAAATTGTTTCAAACCACTGGTGAAAACCTCTTCGAGGTCACTAGTGAATTTTTCTAAAACATTTAGACCCATTAGTCAAACAACCAAGTTGACTGTGCAAGTTGGTTAGGGAAGTTGGTTGAACAGTTAGAGTTGACCAACCAAACACTTAAGAAATGTAACTGACTGATAACAATATAACATGCATATATCTGTGTGTGTGTGTGTGTGTGTGTGTGTGTGTGTGTGTGTGTGTAATGGAGAGACAAAGGCTATTTTATCTATCTAATAAAATGCATTGATGGTTCTCCCACCTCTTGTGTATGTCTACTTATGTCTCTATGTGTTCTTATATATGATGTTGTGATATATGTTGCTCTATGTAAGGATCTACTGGTAACTTCTCATACTTTCCCTCAGACTACAACTTGGTGGATAAGTTAAAAAAGGTGGCATATTTTATTCATGTTAAGTATACTCATATGGTTGTTGACATTGAAAAATATTCATGAGATAAGTTTTTAGATTGTGTGGGTTACCCAATGCAATTGTTTCTAATAGGGATACACATTTACTTCTACTTATTGGAAGAGTTTTTTTGAATACTTGGGTACAAGTTGAATTTTAGTACTAGCTACCATCTATGGATGGTGGGTGGATTGAGAGAGTGAATCAAATGATTAAAGACATGCTTTGCATGTATGTGATGAAAAAAGCATACAAGTGGGAAGATTATTTACAAATGGTGGAGTTTACATGCAAAAATGGGAACTAAGCATCATTGAAAACTAGTCCATTTGTTATCACCTCAAAATTGCTCATTTGCTCCATTTTCAGTAGTTACATGTGAATACATCGCTATTGGCATGCATACCAATCATCTCTAGCTCATTTCGACCATCATATGACCTCAAACTTGTCGAAATCAGCCTAGTCGACCCTTAAAATTGACCAAAATTGGCTAGTGTAGGTATTGGCCCATTATGTGCACATAGAGAGTGCGAAAAAATCCCTAAAAAACTGCATTGCCTATTTAAATAACTAATTTTGACTATTTATGGCCCCCATCAATGCACTTGAGCTATCATGATGGGATGTTAGTTACATGTGGACCATATCAAACCCTAATTATTATTTTTAACTTTGATGCAATCATATTTAACCACCATAGGGAAGACTAGGTTAAGGGGGTTATCCATTGCACAACTATGAATAAAGCACTTGAGGTCATTCTCCACATCAATCTAAAAAAGTAAGCTTATGTTGCTAGCATTCCATTCGGATCTTGAGGACCTCTTCCTCTTGATTTCATATTCTAACCTCTTTACCTCATTCATAAACCAAGGTTTGAATTACAAGTACACCAAGGAAGTAAAGAACTCATCCCAAGGAGGGTTTTTGGAGCCTATTTGACTTCAACCAGTTCATCCACCATGTGTTGTTCATTGTCTTTTCATTGTGGTAATGTAAATATCACATTGTTTCAAATCCTTTGTTCATATTAAGTAGGTTTTTCTTCATGCTTTGGATTTTATCTCTTCTATAATCTAGGGTTTGATGCACATGAGTAGATCTAGGGTTTTATTTCGATGCACTATAAGCATTTTTTGTGGCTCAATTCACAATATTTGATTTTAAGGGGTTTTTTCTCAACATTGTGACAAACACCCAACAACACTTTAACGATTCCACTAAGGACTTGATCTAGATCTTCTTCCCCAGTTGTGGGTGTGCTTGTTAACCCTCCATACCTTACATTCACAAGTTTAGAACTTGAAGTTTCTTTCTATTCTTGTAGTTTTTTGTTTTAAACTGGTCACCTAGCCGAAAACCCTTGTTTTAACCTCAGTTGCAATTTGGTATCTTCATCCCCATGTTTTCTAGTACAACACAATTTTCTGGCCTATTTTCTACATTGGTCTAACATAGTTTTTAGGCCTATTTTTTATTCTCATCTAGTGCATCTTTCTGCACTCATTTAGTGTATATTTTTTCCCTTTTTCTACACCGGTCCAATGCACTTTTTGGGCCAGTTTTATGCACTGTCTTCATTTTTCAGGTTTTTTCTTGGTTTAAACAGTATCCTTATAGGGTCCTCTCACACTAATAGGTGTTTGGAGCTGTACTGTAATGCATTTTTATAGAAACATTGTAGATAGAGAAAAGACCCCCAAGGTTCCAAATGCCTTCTTCTTTTAGGGTTTCTCTTTGTTGCATTGCATCTTTATGATTCAACATACTAATCATAATACCTTTGCTTGCTAAGATAGTTTCTTGAATTTGCTTCAAATCATAAGAACTTTGGATGAAGAAAAGATTAATCTTTGCATTAGTATTTGTCCCAAGTTTTGATTTTTGTTTGAGGTGTTTGCATTTACTTTTTCCAGCTTGATATTTACTTATTTTTCAGCTTTCAACTTTTGTTTGCTTGTTGTTATAAGAAGCCTTTTATTTCAAAAGAAAAGTTAGTTTAGTTGAAGAAAAAAACATTCCTTGTTTCTTAGTATTTGACTTAGTTTAACTTTTCATTTTTGAAATTGCATAGTTATTTAAATCCTAGTCCTTAGCTAGGTTGAAATATAAGTTTTTCTTTCTGATTTGAATTGAATTGTACTCATTTCCGATTAGGAGGTTGATTTTGATAAAGAACCAGTACCTTTTACTTTAGTATTTGTCTCCTTTTGAGTTGGTATTTCAATTTCAAGTTTTTTTAATTGTAATCATTTATGTTTCAAGCACATTTGTTTTTGAAGTTGGTTACACCAAAAGTACACACACTTCACTCCCTAATTAAATGCTAGGTTCATGACCTCGAAATTAGTCTAAAATAAACCATATGCCTTAACTCATTAAATCCCCTCTTAGGGCCAAAAGAATCTTGTAGCTAAGTTAGGGTCATGGAGATAAGAATCCAAATAATTCACGATGAACACTCACATTTGAAACATAATGCTTGACTAATTAATGAACTTAAAATCATTTCTATCAAATATGATTAATACCTATTTAGCAATAAGAAATATCGCTAGAGTAGATAATGCAAAGGTTGGGACCGAAGTTTTGATTGATACTCTTAGCTCTTTCAATAGTAAATATTCCCCAACCATTTGATTTCATCTTGAAGTAAAAGTAACATGTTGCATGCAATCATGAAGAGGTAGCTTGGTGACCATTCTTTTAGGTTCCTACTTGGGTGGCTCTCACAGGAGGGAGGGCACCCAAGATATATTTCTATGGGCCATTGGGATTTCATCACCCTTTGTCTCCTAGTTATAAATGTCTCATTTGTATTGTCACTCATATCCATGGTGGATTTCATCACCTTTTGTGGTAGGTGTTTGTAAGGCCCTCATTCTACTCTTTATCCTCTTTCTTCGGTGCTCCCTTTAACCATTTAGAAGAAAGGGTTTTGAATTCCTAGTAATATTTTATCTCCCACTCAACTGGTTAGAGTTGAACATCCTAGCACTTCTTTGGGCTCATTATCGTTGAATTCAAAAAGTTCAGCTTCTTTGGATTCATAACCCTCATCCCCTTCGAGGCCATCTTGTTCAAGTGTTCTCAGAGTTAGTCTCCCTTCAACTAGTTTACCTCCATCTACAACCCCATGTCCCTGGTTCCCTAGAGAGGACCCATCTAATCATATCATGTCAATTCATATTTGGTTCTCATCTACTAGTGTCATAGGTAACTCAATTAGACTTCAATTTTTTCAACAGACCCTCACAGGCGTGGCCATCAAATAGTATATTGATCGACCTACCGATGCCCATAATTCCTTTGAGTCCATTGGCAGAGTGTTTCTAACCTTTTCTTAACTTCCAATTCGCCATGATGTAGGGATTATAATCCTTACCAAATTTCATTTGACTACTTCTACCCATACCACAAATCATATTCATGAATGGTGTAGGAGACTTGGTTTGTGTAAGGTTAAAAATCAATGATGAATTCCTCATGGAGTGGTTTTTGAAGTCCTTGCTTCCCATTATCACTAAATATGTGGCCATGATCATGCCTAAAACTGAGGATGAAGCTATCCAAAAGGCTCAACAATATGACTTGATTTATGTTGAGTCAAGGTGTTTATACACTATTCTTCCTAATGCTCCTTGATCTTTCTCATGTGACTTGTCTACATTGGGGGAATACCATGCTGCTAATGTTGTCATTGGATCTATTTAACATAATAATTCATACCCTTACCCCCATGTACCTAATGTGTATGGTAACCCATATGGTGGAGTTAGTAACTTTTATTCCCTACCTCTTGTAGGGTGTCCATTGATGCCTTACAGTTATCACGATCCTCCACCAGATCCCTCTCGTTCCATGTTTCAAGTAAGAACTAGCACATCTTATTTAGGTACCCCTGCACATCAACACGTGCATGGTCATACTTGTACTAGTTCCTCTTGTAGTGGGGCGATCATGAATCCATATTATCCCTTTTCTGACCCTTCACTAGCAACTTCAATAACTCCATTTATAGTGCCTCAACCATTAGTCAATGTTGGTCAAACTACACCCCCTTTACAGGGTTAGATGTATGCTCACCAAAATGTTCCTAACCACCCAACTAGAATCTCAATAATAATAACAAAAATAAGAATAAGAGGAAAGACAAATAGAATTACCAACATTAGAATCAAGGGAATCAAGGTAACCAAAATCATCTACGTAATAATATTGAAGGAAATCAAAATGTCACAAATAAGATTCAAGATCATAATTTCCAACCAAAATAGGGAAAGAACCCTCAATTTTTTACTAACCATCCTTGTAGTCTTTTTGGAAATTATGGATACTATGCCCATTAGTGTCGAGTCACTCCTGAGTTTCTTTGATTGAAGGAGTTGGAAAATAAATATTGAGAAAAAACAAATCATCTTGTCACCCAACCTAACCCACCTTTGTCATCACAACCAACTGTGTTGCATAACCATTTTCCAACACAATGCTTTATATATATGATAGAAGCCATTCCTTTTGGTCAACCTCCAAACCCTAACCATTTTGGAGATGGTAACTTTCAAATTTTGTATATGAACTTAGAGGATATCAACCTTTCAAGCCAGACACTCTAGTATGGCATGCCTCCTAAATTATAGGCTATTGAATTAAACAACCCTCCACCCATTAGTAATGGACCTTTATAGATTCTTTGACCTACTATCGATATTTCCCCCTAAGGTTTCAAAGGTTCCTTTACGACGAAATTCCCATAACCCTCATGCTTGGCCTCCACATAATTACAATATAGTTGATAATTGAGCTTGGTATCCTACATTTATGTTGTATTTATAAGTTATCTAGAATTTTCCTACACAACAGAAAGATTTAATATATGCATTGGGCGTAGTAAATCCTTTAGATAATAGGATGATCACCTTTAACATCGACAAAGCCAAGCCTCATCTCCCTGTTATACCACAATTTTCCACATTATTGCATTTGTGGGATGGATTAGTCCTTTACCCTAGCCTGCAAGTCTAAATCCCATCCTCCTACATTAGACTCATCTGAAAAACAAAAAATTTATTGCCATCTGCAGGTCATCAGTGTGCACACTGCAAATGTCCACGCTTTGCTAGTGTGCAACCCGTGAATTCCCTAAAAAAATGTGAAAAATAAAATAATTCCACCTTTTTAAGGTGGGGTTTTAGATTGGGATCATTCCTAACCTCCCCTGAGACCATGCACAATGGAATTAAACCTCCTCAACTACTTGAGGATGGTATAAAATGCCCCTTTGGGGGAATGAATGAGGAGGACAACCAAGGTGAAAAGTTATGCTGTTGAATTTGCAAGCTTCCCTATCTCCCTTCATCCTCTGAGTAACATCCCCTTGCTCTGGAACTTGCTTTCCAGTTCTCCTTATTCTCCCTTATATGACCATAGGCCGTGTTCCTATCCCTTTTGGGTCATCCGAAGAAGGTCCATTATGCTAAGTTGATGCTTGAAGGACCATTGGAGGAACTTGGGTGGTTGGATTAGAGGCAATGTCAATGGTTTGAGTCGGGTTGTAACCACTCATTTTTACTGTTTTCAATAAAAGAGTGTCTCTTTCCTCCATACATGTGTATATTGATTTCAATTTGTTGAGATATGCTAGTTTCTTTCATATAATTGCATATTTTCACATTATATGTATGATTTGAATCTATAACTACCTTGTTGCAACATATAATTGATTTTCTGTTGCATGTTGAAACCAATGGATATTAGGAGCAACATCAAAGGTGGAGAGAGAGGATCGACATTAGATGTCAGATACAAGGTGTGGGGCCTCTCCTTCTCTCTCTCTCTCTCTCTCTCTCTGTCTCTCTCTCTTCTCAAAGTAGTTATTCTTCTCATATCATTGTTGTATGTGAGGGTATATTTTTGTCTTTTATATATGGTCTTTATTTGCTGTGACATGACCCAAGGTCACAGGGGAAACATCCCATAACAAATTTGGCGACCATACTAGGGATTTATTCTCCTAGTTTGGGTCAATATTAGGGTGTCTTATGTTGTCTTTGATTCCTGTACCTTTTCCTATTTTCTAGAATTTGTTTTCGAAGCATTAGCCATCTAGAAACTTTTTCCAAGGTTTATGGAAGCCTCTTTCTAGGTTAGCTCTTTTTATTTTTCAAAATTTACTGGTTCATACACGCTTTGGATTTGGATGAGTCATGGATATCCACACTTTGACTTTGTATGACCCACAGATATTTATGAGTCCTAGTGTACACAATCACAGATTTGTGTAAAATTTTGAATTTTCATCCTTTCTCTCAGTGTTGGAGGGTGTAGGTTGGTTTTTCAGCATAAGTTGAACCTCCTAGGTTTGTGTTTGCTTTTAATTGCTATGTTAAGTCTTAGAAAACTCTTAAATCATCTGAAAGATCTTTCTTTTGGTCAATTTGGTCTTTTTTTTATAAGTTTATCAAGGTCAGTCGAAAGGTTAGTTGTATGTTTGAGTATAGTTTCTATATTGAATGTTGTTTTAGTGATTAGAAATTGTTTCCTTTCTTCTTTTTGACCTTCTACCCTTCATTTATAAAAAGAAAAAGAAAATTTGCATTGTAGTTGCATATTCATTTTGCTTGTTAGCACTCAAGTTTTTAGGCATTTTACTTTTCTTTGATAAGTGGTTGATTTTTGATTATAGTAGCCTTCCACAAAAGAAAAGAAACCCTGTGTGCAAAGTTTTTGCATTTTGTTCTCATATCCTTCAAAGAAGCATTTTAGGTTGCATTGAAAAGTGATTCAAAATATTGCATATAATAAATTGCATTGTTTTCATCCAAAAACAGAAAAGAAAAGAGTTTGTTTTTAGTTGAAGCATTGTTAGCACTTTCGATTTTCAGTGAGGAAACTGCATTGTGCATAGTGTTCTTAAAAATGTTTTATCTTAATTTGGGTCTATCAAAACATGATCTAAGTTTCAGCCATAAACATTTGGAAAAAGTAACAACCAACAAAATGAACGCTTAATAAAATTTATTAAACATTTTCCGTTTCTATAAAATACACCAACAAATTTAGGCTAGGGCCTTGGTGTAGGTTGGAGAGTAAATTTCTCCAAGGCTGCGAAACCAACTTAGGAACTTGAGATAGGGAGTGAAAAATCTGACTGTCATATAGGTGTGTCCAGGAAACTCCTCTCACACAGGAGATAAGCACGAGGTCTCATAATGAAGAGACGAGGAGATTCCCCTCCGAAGCTTTACCGAGCATAGTGGAGAGATCATATATTGGGGGTTTCTCCCAAAGTGATATTGACTCATTTATTGTCAGTCCTATGCAAATTTTGAACCTGGTTAAAGTTTCCTGAAGTGATATTGGCTCTCTTTGCCTCAATCCTATGGAGGCTATAACCTAGATTGAAATTTTTTCAAGTGATGCTGACCCTTTTGTAGACAGTCCTCTGGAAAAGTTTCGATCTTTGTTACCCTGTCCATATGTTCAATCCCGACTGTCGATTGTTTCCCCAGACACTGTTTATGAGTTAGTAACCATAGTTTCTCTTCCTAGGGATATCAGAGGTGACTATGGGGGTTTGTCGTGGTACCTGAGGCATATTTCATATCATACTTTTCAGTATTTCTTGAGGGTGACCTGCGAATCATAGGTACTTGCATTGGATAAGGATGGTTAGTGGAGGTTAGGATAATTGCTTCTCATTCCTTCATGTTTTGGCCCATGGGATTTAATTGCGTCACCCCTAGGGATTTTTTTTTCAGTGGTGTTCTTGGTGATCATAGATTGATTTAATAAGGAATTTGGATAGTCACCTAGAGGTGAAAAATCAAAGTGGTTGATCAAATTCCATGTAGATTGTCGAGAATTCAAGGTCTTCCCCCAGAAGAAGAAGTTAGAAATAATTCTCCCCCGTCTCTACTAAGGCACCACCTTGATCAATTAGGTGATTTTGTATCAACTGGTCTAGTTGAGATCTCAGTTATTGAACCCTCATAATTTAACGCTTCAGAACTAGAGGTTTTAATTATTGAATATCTCAAAGCCGAAGAATGCACTCTCGCATTCAACCCTCTGCTAACAGAAAATTTGTCATCACCTATGGTACAAGTTCTTCTTCCTAGATCAGACTTTACTGATAGTATCCCTCTTTGTTGGGCCACTATGGATGAAACTCCACAAGTGTCTGGGTCAAGAGTTCCTACAACTCCCACTTCGACAATAGTCATCAACGAGATCTTTCCTCATGGTACATCTAACACAATGTCTAGTGTGGCTTATTCCACCATAGTTTCTCTGATTAGTAGCATTGCTATATTGGTCACTGGTTCCACTCTTTCTATGAGTGTAGCCATGTCATTTTCGTCAACAAAGAACAATTTCTCATTCGATATGTTGTTGATGGGAATGATTAATGCATTGACTCATTCCCAGTCAACGACCCAAGCTTCTAATGTTGGTTTCGGGAGTTATTCATTTCCTTACCAAGAAATATCTTGGGGTGGAGGTCATATTCCTCCATCATTCCCATTCATTGGGAGTGGGGATTTCTCATCTTCCGGTCCTAAGCCCTTCGAGGGCTGGGGAATTTCTACAGGTGATGTTAGCATGCCATCCACTTCCACTCCGTTCATGTTATATGGTGGATGCCAAAGTAACCCCTTCACCACTTCTACATTTTTGATAGGGGGAAACCCCTTCCAAGCCCAGTGGAATCCTATGCAAGGGTATTTCCCTTTGCAAGGCATGTTGTCAAGGGGAAACCCCTTTCTCGGTTATTATAACCCCATGCAAGGATTAGTTCATTATCAAGGAGGGCATGTAGGGGGAAACCCTATGTTTCCATCTGGGTATCAGATGGGTGGAGGTTGTCCTTTGTTTTACTAGAGCCAACAAGGTTTAACCCAAATATTTAGTCCATCAAAAAAATCTTCCTAGAAACATAGTGCTAATTACAATCCAGGACCTTTTTTTCAATCCACTAATCAGTCGATGATGCATCCCAGGATACCTTTTCTGGAAACTCTTCATTTTCCAGATTTTTCTAAGTTGATGAATGACCCAATTCATCATGACCTAAGTTGACCTGCGGTCCCCACCAAACTACCTTTGGATATACCAAAATTCGAAGGAAAGAGTGGGGAAGATCCGTAGGATCATGTGACAATGTTTAACTTATGGTGCTCGTCTAATTCTCTTAAGGATGACTCGATATGGTTACGTTTGTTCCAATACACCCTCATCGACCATGCCATGAAATGGTATATAGAAATTGAGAGGTCCAAGTATGCGACGTTTGGTGATTTTTCTATGGTTTTTCTCAACCACTTCCAACTCCATGTCTGCTACGATGTTGGTACAAAGCGTTTGGCCAACTTTGAACAAGATAAGGCTATGCACATTTTCGATCCTATTCAGGAATGGAGGAGACATGAGAGTTTGATTAAAGTCATTGTTCTGCCAGATTTTCTCTTAGAATGGTTCCTTAAGTTGCTTCTTCCTTATATATCTAAGGATGGCGAAACTTCAAGTGTATTTACTAAAGAAAAAACAATTTTTAGAGCACAACAATTGGAGTTGATTTACTCTTAATCAAGAATTATCTATGAGATCATGCCTAAGACACCATGGTTAACCCTCGACTTATCAAAACCGAATTCAAGACCACATGTCAATGGAATTGTCGATTCCTATAAAAGAAAAGTCGTAGATCTGGTCTCTAACCATATGCAACAGTTTCCAATTAAACAAATTGTGGCTGGTTTGACCTCTAGCTCAAGAACCCCCACCACCTAGTCCTCGAATGTACACACTATGCAATCAAAAACTCAGAAGGGTCCTTAGCAGGATGGAGATAAAAATAAAGGAAAGGGATAGAAGGGTAGTGGGGGCAAGGACAAAAATCCTAATAAGAATGATAATGGGGAAAAGGATGAAAAGGGAAAGGTGAAGTTCCCATGCAAAATTTGTGGGGATGATCACCTTACTCAACCATAGTTTCTCTTCCTAGGGATATCAGAGGTGACTATGGGGGTTTGTCATGCTACCTAAAGCATATTTCATATCACATTGTTCAATATTGTTGGAGGGTGCCTTGTTAAGAATGGGTACTTGCACCAAAAAAGGTTGGTCAGTGGAGGTTGGGATAGCTTCTTCTCGTTCCTTCGTTCATTGGTCCATGGGAATTAATCAATCTGCACCTTCGTCCAGAAGGTGCCTTCCTTACTTCGTCACTATTATGGTTTCAGAGATTAATCCACCTAATTCGGGATATTGACAAAGTGATTTGTGTTTACTGTTACCTCTAGGTATTTTTAGTGGTGTGCTTGGTTGTCATAGATTTCTTTAAGAAGGTGTGTGGATAGTCACCTAGAGCTTACAACTCAAAGTGGATGATCAACTGCCTCGTAGATAGAGGATAGTTCAAGGTCTTCCACTAGAATAAAAAATAGAAATAATTCTCCCCCGCCTCCGCTAAGGCATCATCTTGATCAATCCAATGCTTTTGTACCAATTGGTCTAGTCAAGATCTCAACTACAAAACCCTTAGAATTTAACTCTTCAAAACTAGAGGTTGTAACTGTCTAAGATATCAGAGCCAAATAATATGCTCCAACTTTCAACCCTATGCTAACCAGAATTTTTCCATCACCCGTGGTACAAGTTACTCCTCCTAGATCAGAATTTTATGACAGTATCCCTCTTTGCTGGGCCATTATGGAAGACACTCCACAAGTGTTTGGGTAAGGAGTCCCTACAACTCCCACTATGACAATAATCACCAATAAGATCTTTCCTACTGGTATGTCTAACATAATGACTAGTGTGGTCTATTCCACCATAGCCGCTCTGATCAACAACACTGTTCCACTGGTTGTTCGTTCCACTCTTTCTATGAGTGAAACCATGTC
>CBVK0104161986.1:0-18253 GCA_900067695.1 Picea abies
TTTAAAGAAATGCTCTTCTAACTACTTGAGTAGTTAGGGTTTTTCCTTTTTCTCTTTAAATTCTTTTTTTATTTTTTAGAAAATAATTTTAATTAACATAACATTGGAATATCATTAATCACTTGAATTCATTGATATTCATGCTTTAAATTGGGCCCCAAAAAATTTTAAATCATTTTTTTTTTTTAAATAAACTTTTATTTTGAATAATTTTTAATTTGTTGCCTCCTTTAAGAGATGACTTTGTTTTAATTTTCTAGTAAGGATGTGTATATTTTCATCCCATGAAACTACTTCTTATGTGATCTTCATTTTCTTAAATTTCCAACGATACAATATTTTCCCATATTCGTCGCTCGGATCTCAAGATATGAGCTTGTGAAGTTGAGTTGTCACACAGGCCCATTAAAAATGCAGCTGACTAATATTTTAATTTCTAAAAAAAATGTATCAACTTTCAGAACTTGAAACATGTAACCCCCATCTTCTACATCAAAATACCTTTCCAATGGTATACATTTTTCATGATTTTGACACCCAGGGCTAAAGTTATAACCTCTGCAAGATTAACGCTCAACCATCGTCGATCGATTGTCTTGGGTAAATCACATCCCTTGGATGAATTTCGTGCCACTTCATAAAAATTTGACTTTTTCTTCATATAAGTTATTCCACATTCATGGGAGTGTTTATCATACAATGGTATATAAAGTTAAGTACAGCGTACACTTAATAAGAAACACAAAGAGAGAATATTACAGAGCTTGGATGATTCGACCCTTAGAAAATTGTTGAATAAAATAATAATTTTGGAATCTCGTTGTCATCCACCTCATGCCCAATCACCATGATGATTCATCCAATAAGATTCACCACATGCCAGAAATTGATTTTCTGCCACATCATTCAATCACATAGCGTCATATGTCTCTTTTTGTATGTTGCCACGTGTAATGCTCCAATAAGAATATTCCATGTGTCTCCCTCCACGAGTTTCCATGTGTCACAATTCCATGCTTCCATGTTGAATGATATTATTGTGTCATGGTTTAAATGGAGAAAACTTTAGAATAATGGTTAAGTATAGGAGAGAAGTCAGAAGGGTAAGTGAGGGGAAAGGGAGGTATTTGTAGACAACGGAAGTTAAAAGGGTAGTTTGTAGGCTGCGGGAGTGGGTTGGTGGGTTGGGGAGTGAGGTGAGTAAGGGAGTGAGGGTGGTCGGTGTACACCCACCCAAGAGCTATATTACTTTAAAAAAATTTAAGGAATGAGAGGGTAAGGAGATTAGAGGGGGCAGGAGTAATTTGTAGGTGGCGTAGGGCTAAAGGTGATGTAGGGTGATGTAATGGGGAAGGTGAAGTGTAGGCAGCAGAGTTAGGAGCATGGCGGGTTCACGGGTATGGGAAGGTGAGGGAAGTAAGGAGATGAGTCCGCGAACCCGATGAGAAGATGGGGGAAGAGACCCACAAATATCTAAGTGTGGAGGCTAGTGGAGTGTATGGGAGAATATTGAGGTAAAGTATGGAGAGAAATATGTTGAGTGAAACTTCTAAGTGTTGAGTATGAAAGAAAATAGGAGAGGAGAGGAGAGGAGAGGAGAAGAGTTTTAAAATGAGACTAATTATGAAAGAGGTGTGCCATTTTTTTCTTAAATTTTAAACATGGATATATTGAGCATATGAACTCAGATTTCTGATCCGAAAAATATGTGTCGAAGTTGAGACTGAGGGCTATAGAATGAACTTATAAAAGTTTAAAAAAAAAGTCTTATTTTGATATCAAGGCTTTTATGAATCTAAGAGCGGGAAAATATAGATGACCAAATTTTGGTCAACAACTAGCTCCAACTATGGGACAGTGACCCCCTGTGGGTTGATGAGAACACTAGAATCTCAAGACCATCTTCCTTCCCCATTGGGATATGGAGTCATCTTCAAAATGAACTCTTGTAATTCTTCTTCTTTCATGGAGTTATCTTCAAATTTCAATATAAAGACTGTCTTATTGTGCAAAACTTGAATTGAGAGAAACTATGTATAAGAAGATCTACCTACTCTATCTTACTTGGAGGAAAGAGGCAATTTTAGGTGTAGGTAGATTTCCAATGGAGTTTCCAGGGAGATCATCCTCCTAAATATTTGGTGGTTTTCTGGTTCTATAAAGGTTTTCACAACTGATTTGTGACTAAAATTTCAACAATAAACCTTCAAGGCCATTCAACGCTCTTTTAACAAGGTTCTCAAAAACCCAATTCATCTTGAATAAATCTCTAAATTTTCTCTCAAACTGCAACCAAACTGCTTTTAGTCTTCCAATAGTATATGGTCCAAAAGGTACCAGATCTCTTGAAAACAAATCATTCCCTAGTGTGGTCGCAAAAAATGTTGATGCTCGGATCTGTCAAGACCGAAACAAAAACCTCATGAGGACATTAGTCCCCCTTCATTTTTAGAGAGGTGGTTCTCCTCTTTGGCTAAAATATATGCCTTTGAATATCTTGGATCAGGGCGAGTGCTAGTTAACAAACCCCAAATATTTATTGCTTGGATTTATATGAAAATGTTTCATCAATAACCCAGTATGATCTTTATGTGCAGCAAGAAGTTCTTTACAAATAAAAGATTGAATAGGGGCTTCAATATCAGAAAATATAAATACTCAATGCCACATATATAATCCTCTATAGATACATTAAATACTCAATGCCACATATATAATCCTCTATAGATACATTCATATCTCCTCATAAGAGAAAAGAGAGAATATTTATGATCATCTCAAAGAATTTTAAAAGAGTGTTGTAGTTAAAATGAAAGGGAAATTGATAGGTCAACCTCAAATATCTCATACTTAAAACTCAAAGTTACAAGATACAGTCAAGATCAACCGCGAAAATAATTCTTTGTGGAGTCTTTCTCATAAAAGATATCTAAAAATATACAAAATCCATTTGACAGACACATATATTCCTGCAAATGCTCCATAATTATATATGAAAAGTCTTGGAAGATTACAAGAAAAACACTTGAGAACTCAACCCCATGATTGTTTCAAGAATACAAACACGAAGCTTTGAGAAACAATGTAGAAAAAGAAAAGAATGGAGAAGAATGAAAATCTTTGCTTGCTGATCAAAATCTTGATTGCATAATGATGGATGGTATGTTTCTCTCTTGCTCCTTTGAATGCCCTCTCAACAATGAAAATATGGAACTCATGAAGTCACTTTTTTTCCCTTTTAAAGCAATGTTCTTTTAACTACTTGAGTAGTTAAGGTTTTTCCTTGTTCTCTTTAAATTCCTTTTTATTTTTTAGAAAATCACTTTAATTAACATAACATTGGAATCTCATCAATGACTTGAATTCATTGATATTCGTTCTTTAAAGTGGGCCCCAAAAATCTTTAAAGAAAAGGTTTTTTTTTAAATAAACTTTTATTTCGAATAATTTTTAATTTGTTACCTCTTTTAAGAGATAAATGTATTTTAATTTTCTGGTAAGGATGTGGTTCTTTTTCAGCCCTTGAAACTACTTATGATATGATATTCATTGTATTCTCTTTCCAACAATATAAAAATTTTCCAAATCCATCGCTCGGATCTCAAGATATGAGCTTGTGAAGTTGAATTGTCAAGCAGGCCCATTAAAAATGCAGCTGACTGGTAGTCTAATTTATGAGAAAAATGTATCAACTTTCAGCACTTGAAACCTATACCACCATCTTCTACATCGAAATTAATTTCCAACGATATAAATATTGCATGGTTTTCACACCCATAGTTCAAGATATGGCCTCTGCAAGATTAACTCTTAGCCATCGTCGATCGATTGTCTTGGGTAAATCATAGCCCTTTGATGAATTTCGTGCCCCTTCATAAAAAATCATATTTTTATTCATATAAGTTATCTCACATGCATGGGAGTGTGTATCATACAATGGTATATAAAGTTAAGTACAACATACACTTAATAAGAAACGCGAAGAGAGAATATTATGGAGCATGGAGGATTCGACCCTTAGAAAATTGTTGAATAAAATAATAATTTTGGAATCTCGTCGTCGTCCACTTCATGCCCAGTCACCATGATGATTCATCCAATAATATGTCACCACATGTCAGAAATTGATTGGCCACCGCATCATTCAATCAGATCGCAACATATGTCTCTTTTTGTATGTTTCCACGTGTAATGCTCCAATAAGAATATTCATCATGTCTCCCTCCATGAGTTGTCATGTGTCACAATTCCATGCTTCCATGTTGAATGTTCTTATTGGTTCATGGTTTAAATGGAGAAAAATTTGGAATAATTGTTAAGTATAGGAGTAGGCGGAAGGGTAAATGACGGGAAGGGGGAGGATTTGTAGACAACATAAGTTAAAAGGGTAGTTTGTAGGACACGAGAGAGGTTTGGCGGGTTGGGGAGTGAGGTGAGTAAGGGATTGAGGGTGGTCGGTGTCCACCCGCCCACGAGGTATATTACTTTAAAAACAGTTAAGGAAGGAGAGGGTAAGGAGATGAGAGGGGGAAGGAATAATTTGTAGGTGGTGGAGGGATAAGGGTGATGTAAGGGGGAAGGTAAAGTGTAGACAGTAGAGTTAGGAGCATTGTGGGTTCACGGGGATGGGAAGGTGAGGGAAGTAAGGAGATGAGTCTGCCAACCCGCGAACCCGATGAGGATATGAGGGGAGAGTCCCAAAAACATCTAATTTTGGAGGCTAGTGGAGTGTATGGGAGAAGAGTGAGGTAAAGTATGGAGAGAAAGATGTTGAGTGAAAATTTGGGAGAAGAGTGAGGTAAAGTATGGAGAGAAAGATGTTGAGTGAAAATTATAGGTGTTGAGTATGACAGAAAAGAGGAGAGGAGAGGAGAAGAGTTTGAAAATGAGACTAAGTATGAAAGAGGTGTACCCTTTTTGGCTTAAACTTTAAACTTGGATATCTTGAGCATATGAACTCGGATTTCTGATCCAAAAAATGTGTGGCAAAGTTGAGACTAAGGGCTGCAGAATGAAATTATAAAAGTACAAAAAAAAATCTTATTTTTATATCAAGTATTTTATGAATCCAAGAGTGGGAAAATATAGATGACCAAATTTTGGTCAACATTCCTCAAGCTCTTAGTCAAAACAACAAGTTTTAGTAACACATCACCTCTTTTAGTTTTAATGACATCACACTCAGACAAAATTTCTCTTAAGAATTTAATTATTTTTAACCAACAAGCATTAATTTGTTTCATGCAAGTTTTGGAAGGAAGAGTTTGATCTCTTCTATACAGATCACTTAAACTCAAAACCTTTGTTGAAAACGTACCCAATGCTTCCTTGTAAAAACATTCATCATTTTCCAAATCTTTTTGGAGATATTATTTGAAATGAAAGGCCCTTGTTGAGAAAGTAGTTGAATTAGTTGTTAATTCCCATATCTCAAGGATCAAGTCTATCATTTTCTTAATTCTATCTCCAACATGTTTTCTTACAACCACTAATAAACTTGATGAACCTTTCACCCTGGAACTGGTTTCTGGTACATCCTCGAGACTACACAATGGTTGTATAGCAATGATGGGTTTTACCCCATGAAAATCAATCTATGATTTCCACTTTTCTTAAACCATTTTATTCTTCAAGTTCACTTTTTCAATTAACAAATTTTTGGAATTCTTATTGTAGGCCGCGTCGTGCGAAGTGACATACTCTTCTTCAAATATCTTTGGCTCTTGGGAAGTCAGTTCTTTAGTTGTAACCTTGGTTTTAATCATCCTCTATTCAGCCCAACTTGGCTCTTCTATCATGTTTTCAAATTCTGTATCTTTGGGACTCGCTTCAGATTTAGGTACTTCTTGTCCTTCTTTTTGGACTTCTCTTTTTCTTTTAATAGAAATATGAACAATGTGTGATTTTTCAATTGTCTTTCTAGTGGGGTCTTTCTCTCCACCATCATCTGAATTTCCAGTGGAATACCTTCTTTGTTTATGACTTCTATTTTAGGGTTTTTCTTTTGTTGGGGTACTCTTATGTGATACATTAGGCAAACCTAGATGTTTTCTAGTTGCTTCTCTACCCCATTTCTTGTAGTATTCATTTGTGTTGGTCAATGCCTCAATATCATCTTGGGTGTTTTCAAGAGATGCTTCCCGAAAAATTTGGTTATCTCCCCCTCCTTCTTCAAATTACAAAGACTTACTAAAAGGTGAGTCATATCCAATCAAAGACATGCGTGCTGAAAACAAATCCTTAGGGTCAAAACCCCGAATGGATTGGACTTCCTTTAAACTAAGTTGGTCAAATTGAATTGTATATTCATCTAAATGAGATATGTTCTTCATAAACATCTCTCCAAATTTCCACGGCAATGGGATAAATTGCTTTTTCTTTTTCTCGTTGAAGAAATGCATCCAATATTTATACTGTTTACATACTTCAATGATGAAAAGTCTATCAGGAACATAATATGGTAACAAAAAGGGTTTCCCCTGGAATCCATAAATTCTTAGAAAACTAAACTCTTGAATGGCTTTGAAATCTTCTTTCTCTGAAAGAAAGGAAATGATAGTCTAGACGTGGTGGGACCATGAATCATTTTCTTAAAAGAGGACGAAACCCATTTTCCACTTCATAGAAATTGTATAAGGCCTTGTGCCTCCATAACATTGGATACCAAAATGGAATTGGATCCTTCTTGAAGTCAACATTCTTAGCTCTAGCTAAGTCCTCAAATATATGACAATAAACTATAACTTAAACCTAGATATGAAGTCATATAGAATTTCTAGGTCTTTCTAAGGCTTCCCAACTGAAACTAAATCTTGTTTGAAATAATGTGAGCCCATTCAATTACTACATTTTCATGAATTGAATGATAAATAATATATACAATATACTTGGGCATTGAGGACGTGGAATCCTGCCCAAATATTTTAGAAAATAGTCAGGCAAATTCTTTATATGGGTGATTAAAGAGCATACCTCAACCCAAGTAGCACTAACATCGCTCGTTGGACTTGTAAGAAATCTTTTGAGAAGTTCCATTCCTCTATCATGTTCTTTAAGAAAATTATCCACTTCGGAATTCTTGAATATCAAAGTATGTTCAGGAAATCTCAACATCTCTCTGAAGATTGAAGGGGCCAGAGAAATTGATGGTTTTTCTTGTATCTGGATAATTATTTTCTCAATATTGAATTTTTCAATGCACCAAAGGACCAACTATTTGAAATTAGATACTTCTGGAACACACCCAACGAATGAAATACCCGAGGTCCAGACCTTATTCAATTTCTTTTCTTCAAATGAGAGAGTTGAGTAGCACTTGTATGTCTACAACCATTGAAACTGGTGATCTTCCCATTCGAGGGTGTTGATAGTGTTTCCACAATATAAATCTTTCATTTTACTTGACATGTCTTACAAAGACTTCCTTTTTTTATGAATAGGTGGTGCTTCTGTCAATATAATCTTTTTTATAGTAAGGAGTTTAATTTCTTATTTCATTTTACCACGTATTGCCTCGATTATCAATTATTGTAGCTCTTAATTAAAATTTTCCAATTGCATGGTCTGATCTTATATTTATGGCAGATCTTTACAAAAATCACACCACTTAATAATGGTACTAAATTTATACGAGTGGCAGATGATGTGGTGGTGGGAAATAAATGTCATTGTGAATGGTGATACTATATCGGGGAGTACGAAAAATGGTTAAGTATGGAGGTGCAAAATGAGGGATTGAAAGTGTATTATGGTGAATGCGGAAATACGGGGTGTGAGGTATGAAGAAAGAAATGAGAGATACGAGGGGACTTCCACATCTGTATTCATGGAATATACTATGTACCAAAAGGTTGATTTTGCGGGTTGCGGAAATAAGTGAATCATTTTGGAGTACATGGAAATGTGAGATTGTGGGGTTGCGGGTCTAAGAATTAGGTAAATAGAAACAAAGAGAGGACCCTGCATCCGCATTCAGGAAATCAGTTAAGTGTCAAAAGGTAAAAGGTGCATTATGAGTGGTGCAGAAAAAACTATTTGAGTGTTGTGGCTTTGCAAGTTGCGGGACGTTGGTATTTGCAGGGTGAGGGATACCTTAGTCTTACACAACAAGACTTCTACAACATATAAAATGGCTAAGTGTTAGGATTTTGGAGGGGTGGAAAATAAACAAATTATGGACTTACAGACTTGGTGTATCCTACTTCGCAACCCGCATTTTTTTTATTATCAAAAATAGCTAAGTAAAGGATATACAAGAGACAAGAAATGTGACTATGAATGGACCTTTTTATAATAACATTTATCAACCAAAGTGGATCAACAATGACCACTCATCATAAATATCTACCTATTTTGTCCAAATTGCAAAAAATAACATCTCAATCAGACATCATATGGACAAGTTACAAATTTTCTAAGTTGAAAGTAATCGAGTTGCACCAAAACCTGCTATGACATACTGCACCATAAAAAATCACATGTGACACATGGTGTATCACTCCTAAAAATATTTGATATGAAATATTGTGTATCGCTCCAAAAAATTCATACAAAATATAATGTATCGCTAAAAAAACATGACACGTGGTGTATTGCATTAAAAAAAATCACTGCAATGCGACATTGTGTCACACCATAAAAAAAAATGTTTTTTCAATACATATCTCTCCCTAAAAAATTCCATGTGATAGGTGTTGAGTGGAGCGTACAAAACAAGGGATGAGGTAGCTAAAAAGGAGGGTGATGAGTTTCATGTTAGATATGGTCGGAGAGTGTGAATTAGATAAGGTAGGAGGGTAATGAGTTGTGAATTACATAAATTTAGGTGGCACGTGAAACGATTTTTTAATAGGAAACAAACCAAAGTGGATGGAAAGTGTATAGGATAAAAGGGTGCACATAAAAATGTTTTAACATATCTTAAACCTTGTCTTAATTATTGTACCTTGGACATTACCTAATTTAACATCTATTGAACCTCATTCAAAAAATTTACGTGTGATATATGTTATGTCGTATTTAAAAAAAATTGTTCGAAACATGTTGTGTCACAACATTACAAAAATCATTTAATTGCAATTTTTATGTGCAATATATGTTATGTCGCATTTAAAAAAAAATTGTGCTATACATGTTGTGTCACAACATTACAAAAATCATTTAATTGCAATACATTTAAAGTTAGTTGTTAAATCAAGGAGTATGAAGAGTTGATGGAACAATAGATTTGGTGAGTGTGCATAAGATAAAGGGTGTATTGCATCGAAAGTTAGACGGGGTGTAACACATCATATAAGGTATAACACATTTTTTGTATTTTTATCATAACTTTTGATTCCAAACTCCATTTTGCATGCTTTGTATACCGTTAGAAATGTCTCATCGATATCTACAACTTCTTTGGTATAAGTTTCAGGATATTCCTTACCATTTGTTCAATATTTTCAAATTTGAATACCTGCATATTGTCAATAACTTAGAAATATGATAACACATCGTTACAATTAAGGTGTCCGCAAAATCATTATCAATGGGGACCAAAGAGAGAACTTAGGGAAGTAGACTTGAACTCTTTATCAAGTTTCTAATTGGATTTTTTATGTTAAATTCATTTTTCTAAAGTATGATTTGAAGTTATGTATATTTGCAATTAATGCACTTTGCAATAATGGCATCGAGGTATGGATACTAAAAAAAGATTATACATTTTAATCTCAAGACAGTATGTAAAAAAATGGGCATCATGGCAAGGAGGACCCACCAATATATAGCAATGGACCTATAATTTTTATCTACAGAAAATGATGAAACACATTCACATGAGCAAAGATCATAGTGTGAAACTAAAATAACAAGTAATGAAGATTTGTAGCAAAAAGATGGAGTAGTGGAAGGTTGCATAATATATTGAAGCACATGCAAGATACCAGATATATAAAATATGCAGAACAGAATCGAAATGCTAGAAATAACATATTGACCTTTATTACCTCCGAATACATTAATCTACCTATGTGCGGGTTAGGACCTTAACAGCACATCTAACACCCCTGAAAGGAATTTTTGCATATGAAAGGAAATATTACAATCAACCAATATTTTACAAGGGGAAACAAGAGCCCATTGAATTGATGAAATGGCAATATCATAAGGCTTCAAAATTGTGTATCTAGACTTCATGGTTGCATATTTTTACCACTTTTATGAAGGAATCAAGCTCAAATGGAAAAGGATAAAGTGAAAATTTAAAGTAATACATGGACTCTTCTCATAGACAAGTTCTAGGAAAAGGCGAAAGGAAATCTATGGTGTGCATATGTGGCGATCTATTGTCAAAATCCATATTGGCCCGCAAGCACTAAAAGACAAAAGTCAAGGTGTAAATTTACATGACATAGAAAATTACAATTTATGAATATTTTTATTGTGAGTATGCCTTCATCATCCTATTTGGGATAAGAACAAAAGTTTGTAAGTAAAAGGTCAAGAGTCAAGAAGGTGGAAGGCCAACAATCAAGAGGAATTTTAATAAATAGAGTAATTGTATTCAAGGAAAGGGATTTTGTCTCTTGGAGCTTTCATATACTACTAGTAGGACTTTAATGAGAAAAAACTATTTTTGGCCAAGCCATTTTCTGAAGGAATGTGATCCCTATGTGTACTTGTTGTGGACTATTTTACTGCTTTTGCTCCACATTGGAGTTGTGTAAGAATTTATCTCGCACCGTAGAATATTATTGTGTGTAGTTTTTTCATTCTTATTTATGTTTTCTAGAAATGTTTGTATGAATCTATGAGAATAGGATTGTAGATGGTTGTTTTAATGATGGACTATTCTAGGTTTGCAGTAATTTACTCATATTCTTCTCTTTATTATCATTGAACTATTTATTGGGTCATCAATTGAAGCATGTGTGGTTTGTTGTTTTCCTTTTCGTTACTAGTCATGCTTGGACACTTGCATTTGCATTTTGAATTAGCTGCAATTTCATCATTTAGTTTAGAAAAACATCAATAATGGATTGGGTTGTAAATGGTTAAACCCCAAATCATTAATGGTTTCCAAGACATAATTGGGATGGGTTCCCTACTCCAAACAATGCAAGGTCTAATTGGGACTTCTCACCAACGGTAACCCCTACTACTAGCCAAGGTCATTTTGACTCGTCAACAAGGTGGATACCAGTTTAGATTATATGTTGTAACCAATTAATAGGCACCATGCACATGATAAATAAACTAGTTGGTTTGCATTGTTTGTCGATGAGTAACATTGCAATCACATATAACTAGTTATATAGTTATGCATCATCTTGTGTTGTGTTAAACTAATCTGCAGGTTGAATGGGATAAGTGATATCCATATCGGTGTGATACTAAAGTGATGCAGATTTCATGGACATCGAATAAGAATTGGTATGATAGGAAGCATTATTATCTTATTTAATTATTGGTTCAATACACTGCTATGATATTTGGGGAAGTGCAGGTTTTACAGGAAGCACAGTTGCCTAAACTAGTTATTTGAGGACAAATCTCTAAGAACAACAATGGCACCACAATATGGTCAATGATAAGGTGTTGACCCTAGTTTTATCAAGAGGGGTGGAGTCATTTCCCACCGTTTATCATCTGGAACCTGGATTAGTGGGAGGGTTGTGTTAATCCATGCTCCCCTAGACATGTGATGACGACTCCCAATTGATTTTTGGGGAAGCTTGGTCAAGATAGTTGAAACTTCCACTTATGGATTCTATCTGGAGTTAGGTCAACATAGTTGACACTCTAGCATAGTCCAGTAGAGGAAATGATAGGATGTGGAATATGGAAGCAGGTTGGGGAGGAAGGGTGATTTGGTGTAATTGAAAATGTTTTTGGGAATTAGAAATGCAAATTTAGTGCCTTACTTAGTCCCTTTTGTGTATTAAATGCTTTCTTAATAAATTTATGATGATATTGGTGTAATGTTCAATTGGTATTGGATTGTTCTAACTAATGAATTATTGTAATTCTATTAGTATAGATTACTAAATGATGCATTACTAGATTTATTATACTACCTACTCGGTTGTGAGCATGAAGGAATTATACATTAGAGGCAATGATTGGTTATCATTAGTGAATACAAAATTTATCTATACACCAACTATGCATACATATATTGCACATGTATGTTAGTACTACTACTTGATGTATTAGTTATTGAACCAGGTTACTAATTACTTAACTAATGGTTGAATAATAATGGAAATTAAATTGCATAGGTAAATATCTAGCTACACTAAATGTTCTCATTGACCTAATTCATTGGTTGTCATGGTGTATTATATGAGTTTGGTGGTTGTCATGTATTTAGCGAAAATATTTATGTTATAATTATAAGCTTTCATGAGAAAAGAGGAAAAGGACTCACAACTTTGTTTTTAATTACTTCATTGAAATCATTTAATATTATATTTTTCCAAAATATCTAGAGGGGTGTAGATGACCATTAATGAGAGTAGTTGAGGAAACCTTGGGAAAGGGGAAAGAAATGGGTTAAGGTGGTGGATCTGTCAAAAGGGGATAAGGGGGGTTGAGAGAGTAGGAGAAGGGGAATTGTTTTTGGAAGGAAGTACTTTGGATCTATGAAACTAGAGATTGTGAACTATGAGAGGGATATTGATTGTTGATTTGAGAGGGGGGTTGTGGAAGGTTGATATATTGGTGGGCTAGGTGTTGTTCTTTATATTTGGGCACATAGGGATATGAAACTCTCAAGGTTTCCTAGAGCTATGGATTCAGAGAGGTTATTCCTAGTTGGTTGGGAGGTTAAAAGTCCAATTGAGCAACCTAATTTGCAAAAGAGAACAATTAATCTATAAGGAACTGGAATAAATCAAACATAATAAGAGATATTCCTCCATCACAACTTTAGTTATTAATTGCTAAATTATTGTTAATTTCTAAATAATTTTTTTTAATCTATTGCAAATGTTAGATGAATTATGTTTTTTTTTTTGTAAATAAAAAAGGTTTAATTCCTTAGAAAACAATTGTCATTGTAGATATCAGTTCAAGTTCCTGGATCTGCCACCTGTTTCGTCAACCTAGTGGAAACCAAAACAAGTGGCACCCTTTTGTTCTAGTAGCAAAAAAGGAAAATCCACCACCTACTTCGCCAAACAATTGGAAACTGGGGCAAGTGGCAATAGAGTACTGTGAAAGAGCTATCTACACATGCATCAAAAAGAATGAGCATGAAATCTGGACAAAGCATAAAACAAGAAAGTTGAATAGTGGTACAAAAAAACCATGTGTTTTGCAGAGGGAGTGTAGAGAGCCTATGAACCTTAAACATTAACGGAACTATTAAAACCTGCAATCCTAAGAGTCATCGTGAGGAGTGAAGATGTAATGTTGCACACATGTTGGAAATCTCTGTTGACTTTGTGTGCACGAGAAGGCGTCGAACATCATGTCAATTATGCTACTCAGAATAGTGTGCTTGTAGAGTTACTCCATCATGTCCCTCCTCATCTCAAAGATAATCTCCACGTGTTCTGATTCCAGGAAGCAAGGTGAGTGCAACTCTCGGTCCATGGCTGAGGTATGCGGTGGAGGCTCAATCGGGCGGCTTGTCCAGGGAATTTCTTCTTGAACTATACAAGTCGTCCCCTCCAAGGTTGTCACTGTATAAATTGTAGGAAGACTGGTGATGGATCGAACATGGTGGTCCAGAACTGTATAGAGGAGGGATTCAAGCAGAACCGTAATTGGTTCCTCTGGAAATTCCTCCTCCACATAGGCCATGGGAGGCGGCTTCGTCTCCTTATTCCTTTGAATCAGAGTTGTCGAGGAAGCTCGTACTAGCTTGTGAAGGCGTCTCTCCTTTGAATCAGAGTTGTCGAGGAAGCTCGTACTAGCTTGTGAAGGCGTCTCTGCCTTGTTGCATAGCAGTACCAAGAGGGACCCCTCATGGGATTCCCACGCTCATGGGGCATGGAAAAGATGGAAGGTCGAATGGAACTGAGAAGAAGAGTGTGCAGAGCTAGGCAACTGAGTAGAGCAGAGAAAAAATGTGAAAACATAGTTGAATAAAACGAGTCATAACCAACCTGGAAGAAATGGAGTACCAGGGAAGTTGAAGTGACCTCGCACACACCTTTCATACCCATCATCACCCCTCTGCCAGGGTGCACTGAGAGCACCATTAAACCTACGCAAGGGAGTTGTTTGACCTGCCCATGAGCGCGATTAATATTTTCCTCCATCCAAGAAATGAAGAATACGGTGGTGGCATGCCTCATTAATATCGTGGGCTGTGTATTGACTGTGTGGCTCCATCTGAGCTATGTGGCACCCCAATTGGGGAGATGAATTATGTTGTTAATCTAAAAGGAAATAGAAATTGTTTTTACATTTTGCACATCATAAAAATGAATAGAAATTATTTTTTTTCAATAACAATATTTGACTTAGAACATAATGTCTTAATTTTTCATAGAACAAAGACACAAGTTCATGACCCTTGAATGTCCCCAAGGGGTCTTACAATATATTAATGCTTGGTATTTTTTTTAATTTCTTTATATATATATATATATGAGTGTTACACATATCATCCATATTTCGTTATTATTTGTTGTTTAAATATTTTATTTAGATTGACTTATTGCCATGTGTCATGATGCCACATTTCACATCAGCGTAGCATGGATATTGCGCATTTCCTTCATAGTAGTCTATATAATGTAGAGTGCACATTGTTTTTCTCAATACAACATGGGACAAATCTTTTAGCAATATAGTGAACCTTCTTATATTTTAGTGTGGTTCTTCTTCAAATATGGCCTAGCATGTGGTAATATTTACCATTGTTTGCAATGCTTTCCCAATTAATATACCACCACTTTACAACTTAGCAACATGGATAGAGATTAGGATAACATGCACTCAAACCGTCTTTTTTTTTTAGTTAATCTTGTTTTTCAAATTCAACATTAAAAAATCAATGTTCTATTATAATCAAATTTTCTTATATAGTGGAACTTTACCTCCCAAGGTTTTGTTCCCTTATGAAACCTCCCAAAGCCTTGAAAAAATGAAAAAATAAATGAGAACTTTGTTTGTAGTATTTTGATGGACTCCAACATAGGTAATCAGAAATGAACATTTTTAGTGACCTTTATCAAGGATAAATAATAATGATGGAGTAATGAAATATTTATAATTATATATCATGAAATAACAATAAAATAGTGAATTATTCCAAATACTAAGATATATATCCTAAAATATTTTAGTATAAATGTTTCGCCACGCCATGGTTATAGGTTGTCCTTATTAAGCTTTCAAAAATAATATTTGTTATATAAAATTCATGTTAAATGTAGTAATGAAACTATTATTAAAAAAAATTACACAGTAACATGTATTATTATTTTTTAAATCATGAGAATCGATAACTGGTAGGTTTTATTTGTGCTAGGTTCAAGATCATGCTTATTGGTTGCCAATTTAACCCAAGAGTATACCCAACAGCCCGCAAGCTAGATATACCAATAACTTATGACTTAGCAAGAATCGATACATCTTTAATAGGGACTCCTATTCTTCTAGCCTTATCACACTGGGCCATAGTCTCATCGGATATTTGAACCTGAGTGGGGAGAGCACAAGCATAACCTCCTAAATCTATGGACCCTCAAAGTGTAAATTAATTAAAAAAACATTGTTAAAAATCCTCTAATCGAAAATGTTAAACAATGACTTAGCAAGAACCAAGACATCTTCAATAGGGACTCCTATTCTTCTAGCCTTATCACACTGGGCCATAGTCTCATTGGATATTTTAACCTAAGTGGGGAGAGCACAAGCATAACCTCCTAAATCTATGGACCCTCAAAGTGTAAATTAATTAAAAAAACATTGTTAAAAATCCTCTAATCGAAAATGTTAAACAAGTGCAATTGTTGTTAGCTAGTTGTATTTAGAATTATGTTTGTTAACCATTGAAATCTCACCAGTCATTAATATTGCAAGGAAAACAACCATATCTGCTTAATTTTGCATGTAAAAAAGTCTCGAACAATAGTCCCATATCCACTAAGCAACAATTTTAAGCAGATTTGCTTACACAACCCCTAGGGAAATCAATTCAGTGTGTATCTCGCCATGTCTATAAGAGGATGGTGAATAATAACATATACCATTATGAAAACAAATTAAATAAGCTAATATGTATAAATCCTAATTTATTATTTGTTTTATCAAGGATTGTAAACCTTAGTCAAGTGGTGGGTGTGTATTAATTAGTTCTTTTAAAAAATTCATTACCTTCACAATAATTACGCCAACCTCATATCTCATAGATATGACTTCCTTAATTAAAGTACTCACTAATATATCTTTTCTATTTTCTTTGTCTAGATGATTTTGACTTGCTAGTTAAGTATATCTCATTGGATTGGTCACTCTAAGGGTGAGCAACTAAAGCAGTGGAAGCTTGTGGTGCCTTAATAACCAGAATTGAACTGGGTAGATTATCAACTGCAAAATCACAAATTTATGTTGTGGGGTGGATTGTTGTAATGTAGGATAAGTAATTTTACTAGGTTCATTGTTGAGAAAGTACAAGTTACAAATTCATTAGAGTTGTGGGCAATGTTGAGTATAATGAAACATTACTCTATGAATGATGAAAAGTGTTTAGTTTTAACTTAGTTTGTTATCTTATTCTTAGGTTGTGTTGGATCTTCGATGGGTTTCCCCAACATTAGGTTCAATTCCCCCCTACTCTTTGTTGGAGCGCAAGTCACAAATTCATTTGAGTTGTGGGCAATGTTGAGTATAATGAGAACCTACTCTACGAATGATGCAAGGAATCTAGTCTTAACTTAGTTTTTGATATTATGCTTAGGTTGAATTGTATCTTAGTTAGGTTCCCCCCAACATTAGGTTAAATGCCCCCCTACCCTTCATTCATATTCCTATGTTTGGGTTTCCTCTTGTTCTTCCTAGATGGTTCCTAGTTACTAGTTTGGTTTTGAATGGAGATCTAATTTTTGCTAGGTTGAGAAATAGGAGATAGGACCAAGTTAAAATGTGGTGAAGGAAATGGGTTTTCATTAGATTGATTTGAGGGAGAAAGCACCCAAACAAGAATACCTAAAGTCTATCAATGGGTAACTCAATCGAGATAGTGTATTAAGGAAGGGTCATCAACTTAACAAACTAAGAGGTGCAAACTTAGCAAGGTAGAGTGGTTAAGTTGCTAGTCTAAAGGAACACCTAGGATTGATTGAAACCATTATGTGAAAGGATGATTTCAAGTGAAGGTTGATGAATTGATTAATCAATTACTTAATGGAAATTGACTAAGGAAAGAGATAAACTTAAGCAGACTAAGTGCTCCTCAAATAAATTGAAACCGATGGGTAATCAAGAGAAAAGGTCGATGAAAAAACTAAAGTTGATTTAGAGCAAAGGTCTGTGAATTAATTAATTAACCCATTTTAATGTTTTGTGTGCTAAAATAAAATAAAATAAAATAAAGAGGAACACCATTATGACACACTAATCAAGTCTCAAGCAATTCATATCAAAGAGGGAACCTTCCAAATGTATTTCCACCAACAATGATAAAATTTGATAGGGGTGGGTCACAAGTGAAGGTAATAAAAAGACTAGTTATATTAACTTCACAGGGCACCCCACACCCAAAGTGATGAAATCCAAGGGGGTCCACAAAAGAGAAGTGATATTTATCTTAGGTATTGCACACAAACCTCACGGGGAAGTCACTAGGGTGGTAATCCTATGAATGACCACTAATTTTCCTCTTTGTAAGAAATAATTGAGTATAATTGTTGGTCAAATGCACACAACATGGTTGTTCTTAGAGATGAAAATATCTTCTAGAAGGTGTTTCAAAAACATGTGCCTACTACTTTGGTGTGGGAAGAATCTCACACTTACACAACTTGACCGAATTTTTCATCCTTGTGTTAGAGACAACTAACTTCTTGTTACTAAAGGACTCCTCCTTACCACTAATTAACTTCTAGTTTTAAACATACGATTGACCTTGAATTGTTTTTGGAACACCTAACTCTAAGGTCCTAACCTACTCTAAATGTGTGGTTTTCACTTAAAAATGAGGTTTATCTTATTAAATGTTGATTAATTTTGCAGTCCTAATTTGAAAGCATGAACCAAACATGTTGTCCATATATATATATATATATATATATATATATATATATATATATAT
>CBVK0104162005.1:0-10921 GCA_900067695.1 Picea abies
ATATATATATATATATACTTTAATCATTCACATCACTATTGGAATCATCAATTTTCTCTATTCTTGAGTAACTTTGAAGTATTTGTTTGTTCAATAGTTTATTATCATTGCATCGAGAGTAAGCAAGTGCTCTACATATGTATATGACAACATCTAAAAAATTAAACTAACATAAATCCATCTTAAACCTAAATCTATCAAGCATCCAAATGAATCAAATTTAGTAAAATATAATTTTTTTAATCATTTAATGTAAAGGAATTAATACATGACATGGATAAAAAAAATTACACCTTAAAAAAATTGATCCTTCTAGGTGCTTATAGATCAAAGTTTAAGATGGATATGCGTTGGTCTTACTAAAGGTGATTCAGTGCATGGTTGATATAACAACACGAAATCATACTCATATTACTATACATTACAAGCTTAACCTGAGAAGGTATATCTACATTATATCATCTTTGGCTTAAATACAAATAATTACATCATATTTGTAAATACATACCATGGAGATTCACATGGAGATTCACTATCAAATTTTCTATATTATTATCTGCATTAGTATGTACTTCTTGCACATGCATTGTTTTTCAATATTGTCTCATTGTTTGGCATCTACAAGTATGTATAATGTACCTCAAAGTTTAATTTTTGTTATAATTTTATTTTGAGAAGTTTACTTGTAAATCAATTTTATGATATTTATGATTTATATTTTTTTTAGCAATTTATAAATGCTCATGAGGTATTAATGAAAGAAACTTATCAATGAATAAAGTAAAATACATTAATATTTAAGAATATATTATCTTATCTTTTTATTTTTTGTGTTATTGGTTTATTTAAATTGAAAAATCTAAATTTAGATTTTAATATCATTGTGAGCAATCATTTTCCTAGTTTAAAGTTCCTTCCTTAAATAGTTGATAATATGCATAATAACTTGCATGAAAAAAAAAGAAAATGAAAAACATCATTTTAATTTGAAATAATTTTCAACATATATTAAGTAAAGACAACATAAAAAATTGTTATATTACATAATATTAAGTAGTTTCATAATGAAAAGTAATAGCCCTTTATGTTCTTAATTCACAACTCTCCATTATTACACAATCACAAAGAAAATTAAGTATTTTAACTTTTAACATATTATTCTTATTTGCAAAAGCTCTTCTTCTATTTATTACATTGGAAAATTGGTACATGACAACCAAGCTATTATTTTAAGTGTGTGGATGCTTATGGTTGTGCATGAACAACCAATGTATAATCTTTCCCTTGACCACATTTATATGTATGTCAATGGAAGGATAAAAAGTTGTGAGATTTTATGGTTGCACACGAACACAATGGTTATGATGATCACATTTATATGCACATCAATATGGGGATGGAAAGTCATTAACATTTGGTTACGATGATCACATGTATATGCATATCAATATGGGAATGACGATGTAAAGTTGTTGACATTTGAAGTTGTTTTTAGCATTTCTCACAATGATTTGCATGTATTATGAGAGATTTACGATGATCACATGTATATGTATATCAATATGGGAATGACTTAATATGGGGATGTAAAGTTGTTGACATTTGAAGTTGTTTTTAGCATCTCTCACAATGATTTGCATGTATTATGAGAGATTTACGATGATCACATGTATATGCATATCAATATGGGAATGAATTAATATGGGGATGTAAAGTTGTTGACATTTGAAGTTATTTTTAGCATCTCTCACAATGATTTGCATGTATTATGAGAGATTTACAATTTTGGTGTAGGACAGTGTATGAGGCTAAAATGAAACATACCCATATTTTTGTAAAGGCAATTTGGTAATGGCTTGTGTAGAGTTAGTGTTCTGACAGAGTGTAAATACTACCATTATGGAGAACTTGTCAACCATAACAAACATTATATCAAAATTATGCTTGGTAGTGGGTAGACATGTAAAAAAGTTCATTGATACAAACTCCTAAGATTACCATGGATTGGGTAGAATAATATATACTCATTGAATGCAATTTTTCATTTTAGAAAACATGCAAACTTCAACATTGTGAGGCTGTGACCAATAGAAGTACTCTACAATACAACTAGGGTTTCATGGATGCCAAAGTGGTCTCCAACCTTGGAGTAGTGTGCTTCACAAATAAACTTCAGTGTTGCTCACCAGTTGTGTCAGATCTTCTTCTTCTTCTATGCACATAGGAAGGTTTTCTGCTATCAAAGGTTGGGCAGGAGGATAAAGAACAATTTGGTTTTGAGACAAGCCATCAATTATAATCATGTTTCCTTCTCTACAACCAATGTATGCATCTGTTGTGGCCAACCAAGGCCTCCCCAAAATAAGAGGGTATCCATTGAATTGAGACTTGGTTTGAAGGACTTCCCCAAAATAAGAGGGTATCCATTGAATTGAGACTTGGTTTGAAGGACTAATAAGTTAGTAGGGTACTCCCAAGAATCAATATATATTATGATATCTTCTAACATCCCTTTATGTTTGACCGTGGATCTGTCTGCAAGTTGAAGGATAATGGGAGTATCTCTCAAATATACCCGAAGGTTGAGTTTTAACATAGTATCTTTGGTCATAACATTGATAACAACCCCTAAATCTATGAGAGTATTCTGGATCAAGGTTTTGTTGATGTGAACATTTACTAGGGGGCTTCTTGGATCCAACTACTTAGGTACAATTAACTTCCCAAGCATAAGGTCAACTAGTTGTCCTATAACATATATAGCAGGGGCATCTTTTCTTTTCCTCCCTGGCCTTCTAATGCATTGTTCTTTGATAAACCTATTGAAAATAGGCACATCCTCAAGGGCTTGTAAGAGGTATTTTTATACACAAAATCTTAAGTTCTCCTAAAAGTTCTTTCTCTTTAGAAGTACAAGTTTTCTTTTCATTTAATCTTTCAGGATAAGGAGGAGTTTGTGGTTGAGGTGAGGTAACATCTTCTTTCTTAGATTCTACATATTTTATGAGTTTTGGTTGTTGTTTTAAGACTTTTCCCGATCCAAGATTGATCTCTTCCACTTCTAATGAATAAGTTTGATAAGTTGTTTCACTGTTGTATACAGGTTGAACTTGTTTGTTATTCGGATTTGGAGCAGGGTGAGCAGGTAACTCAGGTTGTTTAGGAGGAACACTATTTTGAGTAGTGTTTTTGGATTGAGGAGGATGAGGCATTAGTGCAGTTTACTAAAAATTTTGTGGCCTCCATCCTTGTAGAGGTTGACTCCACTAGTGGTTTTGATTTTGTGGCATGCTAGGAAAGGATTGGTATGGAGGAAGAATTGGTGGTACCTGATATTTCCAGGGATTTGTATTTGTCCAAGGAGATGGATTGGGATTATACTATGGTTGAAGAGACATTTGAATATTATATGCACCAAAATTTTGAGCAGGGTTGAAGTTCAAACATGTTTGGAAGGGTCTTGGTGCTCCAGGCCTCCTTTGATTGATGAAGTATAGTGATTCCACATTCTCCTCTACTCCTCAAAATGTAGCCCGCAATCCTAGAAAAGAAGGACATTTGTTAGTTGGATTATTTTCTTCACAAATACCACAAACATTTATAAGGTCTAGAGGGCACTCATTTATAGGATGCTTTTTAATGCATTTAGAGAAACAAACAACCAATGCCTTCTCTTCTTCCTCTTGTTTCTTCTTGATCTACAAAGTATCCATTTGCATGGCTAAAGAATGCAAAATATCAATTTTCATATCTTCTATTAACCCTCCTAATTCATTCTTTATATGAGTTTTCATATCTTCTATTAACCCTCCTAATTCATTCTTTATATGAGTTGTAGGGTTAGAAGATTGATGTACCAAACCTCTACTGCTTCTACCTTTCTTTATTGAGGACCTTGAATGGTTCTTGAAGATTCTTTTGATATCATCATAGTCCAAATGATAGATGTATCCATTGGATAGGATATTCAATGTTTCCATCAGATCTTCTCTCACCCCTCTGAATAAGACAAGCTTGAGTGAGTCTTCATCCATAGTACAATTTTGAGCTCTTTTGTAGCTTAGTTGAAATCTCTCTTTAAAATCTTCTAGAGATTCATCAAGTCCTTGTGTCATTCTAAAAATCCCATCCCTTATGTCCCTTGCTCTATAATAGTCTCTGTATTTCTCACTGAAGGTATTTTTCATTTGATCCCAAGTTGTGATACAATTTCCCTCTAGGATCATAAACCATCTTAGAGCTAAATCCTTCAAGATAGAAGGAAAATGTTTGAGCTTTTGTTCATCAATAGTGTAATCATATGTCTTGCAGATAACTGCAAACTCAAACAAGAAATTGTCAAGATCTTCAGAAACAATCCCATGAAAATGAGGTAAGGCAAGAGTAATATTGTTCATCTTGGTCTCTCCATTGGATTCTCGAATGGGGAACTCAAATATCTCTTTTTCACCATCCATGGCATGAGTTGAGGGAGATTGTCTCTCCTTTGAAATATTTTCAAATTCTCTATCTTCCCTTTCCAATAAACTTTAAGTGTTTTAGGGCCAATCTATCAATTGCTTGGACCTGTTGTTAAGGTGGGGGTTTTTGGAAAAAAAATTCCTTTCCTATCTCTAGGTCTAGTCATTCATGAAATTGAAAGAAAGTAAAATTGTTTTTTTCTTTTTTTCTTTTTGTATATAATGCAAAAGAGTGTGATAAGGAGCTAACAATACTCACACGAAGTGAAAACACTTAGGCTTTTACACTACAAAAATCGTATAGTGAAATTGGCCTTGTGATAAAGGTATATTCTCTACTTCTCCAAGTCAGACAAAGGAAAGAAAAAATGAGAATGATATGCAGACTTAGTGTGTCCCTGACAACGATGCCAAAAAGTGATGGCCTGGGAATAACAACAACAATACTACTTTATCCTTGGCTTCTTACTTTACTTTTCCAACCCAGGGTTTGTACAAACTTAAGAGGTGTTGTGCAATGTATATGCAGTGTGCATTGACAATAGTATAGGTCTGAGACTGATCAAGGGTTGGAATGCATGAATTGGTGCAAGAAATTGAATGTCAAAGAGAAAATTTAAACTACTGCTTGAAGAAAAAGTACACCAACTTGAAAGGACAATTAATCTAAATTGAAGAAAAGGAATTTGGTCTAATGGAAGGAAATAAAGCATGCTAAACCATAAAGAACAAACTGAAAGTAGAAGATGAATTCATTCCAATGTATGAAAAAACTACAATTAAAGAAAAGGTAAACTAATGCATGGACTAAACAAGCTATTTTATGCCTAACCCTTTGATCAATATCAAGCCATATGTCTTCTTAATTTTTATTGTTGTTCTTATGAAAAGAAGATTAAGATAAAATGAAATTTAGAACTAAAACAATCCTACATGAGGTTTCTACACGAACTGTATAGTTTCTACAGGAACTGTGCAGTTTCTATAGGAAACTCTTGTAGAAAGCTAAAAAGAAGCCTAGTGTTGGTCCTAAAGTCTGCACCTGACTGCTAAAGGGCAAAGCTAGGCCACCTCAAGTTTAGAATGATTGTTTTTTTTATTTTGTTGGTCAATTAGAGGGTTGGTTTAACGAGACATGAGCGTGGTCGGGTTGGAAAAATGATATAGATGAGGGTTCTCCTTGGTTGGTGGCACACAAATGACAGACAAGTGAAATAATAGAGGTAAAAACAAAGGGAAAAAACAAACCACTCAATGAATAACCTATTGCAAGAAGTTTAATAGTTAAAATATCATTTCAAGACATTAAACATGTATCAAAAAACACAGTTACTCCCACAAATTGCAATAAAAACAAATCTTCACCAAAGCATTAGTTGTTTCACAGGTTGCATATTAGTAAAGATAAATTATACAATAGTTGAAGGAAATTAAATGTACTTCACACAGATAAAAAAATCCATTCAAGATAAGATAAAAAACACATGAAGGTTTGGACAAAAACATTGTCATCAAAAGTATATTCACCAGGTAGAGAGATTAATCCATGCATAGAATAGGTTCAACCAGTTGCTGTATTGATATCCTCCTCCCAAAAACTGAACCATCAAAACATACAAAAACTACATATTTATCAGAGTTGCAAAGGCTCTCGTCCATATGGGACTAAGGCTTAACTCTACACTACCAGTTGTAAAACAACTTATTAACTTAACTGAAAACTGTTGGAGTATAGTAATGTATACTTGACACTTGACTTAATTCAAAAAGAGTGGTTCTTATCACACATAAAATACCACTTATTAACTTAATTTAAAAGAGATTTTCAATTGAACAACTGAAAACTGCTAACTGATGCATGCGCTGGAGCAAATTGAGATCTGACAGAAATGACTAGGAGTGAAGAAACTGAGTTCTGTATTGATCATTGGTATGCTTGTGCATTGTTGGAGGCCACTGGAGTCAATTGAAAGTATTGGCCGTGTTTTCCCCCCATTTATCTCTTGGAGGACAGAAGCAAGTCATGTTGCGCTTTTCTGGAGTCTATACGTGTAGTTTCCCCATTCCTGGTTTGGCGCCCCTTTTTAAACCTTTCAAGTATGCAATAAATATGAGTGAGCCACTTCATAAATTAGACATTCAGAGGTTTCAGAGTGTAGATGATGCATATCTTCCGGAGGACAGAACCCCTAGAGACATTGTCCAGTACTAATCACTTATTAACCCAAGATTACTTTAAGATTCATCTTTTAAGGACTTTGGGACTCTGACTCTTTGGGGTTCATGATTCTTTTAAATATTGTGATTGGAAACCTCATGGAGGACGATCTCCTGAATCTGATGTGGCAGCCTGATATTACAAACAATGACTCTGGGGCTCCGACACTTTAGGGCTTCAAAGGTCTACAATTTGCTCTGGATCAAAATCTCCCGGAGTCATCAATTCATTCTTATCCTGAGCTAATCAACCTGAGATTAAGACTGTAATCATTTAAGGACTTCGGGACTCCAACTCTTCAGGGTTCGAGAGTCTTTTTAGTGTTGCATTCGTAAACCTCTCGGAGGAAGATCTCTCGAATCTAACGTGGCGACCTGACGTCATATCGTTGACGTGTCACATAAAGGAGGGTGAAACATGTCACTTGAAATAGTACGGATGTCAGCTCCAAATGTGATTAAAATGAGTGTCATGTGTCAGTGCTAGATGAATGCCACATATTTCAATTGACGGATGCCACGTGTCTCTGGCTCTTCGAGGTTAGGGAGTTTTTGAGCATAAAGTCTGGATGCCTCCTGGAGGCCCGAGCTACCGGAGTGATTCGTCGATGCTTATCACTAATTAACCCAAGAGTAAGTTGTGTTTAACACTTAAATGTTTTGGGACTTTGGGACTTCGGCTCTTCAGGGTTCAGGATTTTCTGAATGCCCGACTTACATATCTCCTAGAGTAACAATGTTGCAGAGTGACGTGGTAGTGATGTCATGGTGAGTGACATATCAATAAAAGAAGAGTGACATGTGTCACCTAGAAATGCGTGGATGACATAAACAAAGTACAAAAAATGAGTACCATGTGTCACAACTGATGGACGCCACGTGTCAACACCGATGAGTGCTACATGTCATTATAGGAGAGTTCCACACGTCACAACTGATGGACACCACGTGTGTCCAGCTCTTCGGGGTTCGGGGGCTTTTAAACACAAAGTATGTATAACTCTCGGAGGACCGGACTAGCAGAGTGACGTGGCATTTCAGGTCTCCAGTGCTTCGGAGCTCCGACAATTAGCTCTTCGACCCTTCGACTTTTGTTGTTAAACCTCGTGCGACTTTAGAACTCCGAATGCACGAGAGCTGCTGATCAGAACTAACTGCTGGATCTCCACCGTTGAAAATTCATCCTATCTGTTTGCTTACAATCTAAGCCTGAAATGGATGGTTGCATCTTTCTTTTCGAATGTTTCCTGCACATACAAAGGACTTGGTCGACCTACTACATGCTTTTATTAGTGGTAACTATGATGACAAATATTTTCAAACCAAATCAATGACCTGCAATTATCCCTCAAGAAAACAAAAAGATGGTGCAAAGGATCAATAAAGAGAGGTAATGATAAAAATGAGTCATTAAAACATGGAGAATAACTTAGCCAACATAAAACAAAAAATCAGGCTTTAAGAAGATGTAATAGGTGAACAAAGGGGTAGGGAAGCGATCTAGACCTAAGTTCCAATAGCTATAAAGATAGTGTAAGTCTTATGAAGCATCGACAAAGCTAGACTATAATAAAATGGAATAGATACGGGGTTATTGGCCTTGGAAATACACCCAAGAGTGTTCCAATAGGCTATTGAATCTTTCTACAGGATGCGTGTTGTAACTAACCAATTAATGATAACCTGACAGAAAGAAAAATTAATCATGCAAAACTACATTAAGCTTCAAAAGGAATGAAATGCTAACTAATAACTATCTTAACATGTATAAAAAATAAAGAAATTGCAACAATGTCCTTGAGTCCTCTTGAGTGGGCCCTACCCAAGAAGCACAAGGAACCTTGAGAAAACTCTAATAAGCTAAAAACAAGACCATATTTATTCCATTAACATTAGTAGTACATTAAGAACAAAATGGATCTAAGTCTTCAACAAAAGTCTTCAGAGCAAAGTTTCAGTACAATATTATAAAAAATCTGTGTCCTTCTCTCCTAGGTTAGAGGTCTATATATAGTCTTGAGAGTTCGACCTCCTTGCTCAAGTTTAGGAGAGAAGTGGGGGAATAGGGGATCTCAGCCAAACCCATTTAGATCTCGAACTGTTGCTAATAAAGAGTGGATATTAATGAACAGAAATCTCTCAAGAGGTAGGTGGGGACAATTTCCCTTAATTCTTGAGTGACAATGCTCTAAGGGAGACAAAATCCCTTGTTTTTAGGATGTTGGCACCCTTAAGATCTCTTGACTTGTGGAGTTTGATTCGCTTGGTGCTACACACATATTTTGGCATAGACATTAGAGCAAAAAGGCATAATATACACAAAATTCCACCTCAAAACACATTTACTAAGCAACATGCAAAAATATCCACGACTTACTATTAAATATGGTTAAAAACAAGTATTAAGTCATATTATGGTGGAAAATTGTGCCTATGATGAGCCTTTGTGATAGGAAATGATTGGGATCATTACATTGGTCTATTACTTTATTGTCAACTTTTATACCATCACTATTTTACTCTATACACTTCCATTTGTATTTATTTCTTTATTATAACCCTCAACTAGAAAAAATATTTGTATATATCATCATCTTTGTTATCGTATTTTTCCCTTATTAATCATCCACTTCTCTTTTCACCCACTTTCTACTACTTAACTACACACCACTTAAATTACTACTTGCATCTCATCCACATACTTCATGATTTTTCCATCTACCATTTTCTACAAACTGCTACATTTCTTACTTTATTCTTGTTGTTCATTTTGCCAGGTTGTATGCCACTACTACCCTCAACTCACCTTCTTACTACATTGTATGTCCCTCGGCACAAACTCAACTATTCTATACCACTTCCATAGTAACATCTTCTCCCATTGTTTATCATATATCGATAAGTTATCCACTACCATTTTCCTTGTTAATATTATGATATTTGTACTTCTTATATTAATTTATACCCTAGGACTATTCTTGCCAACTATTCCCTTGCATATTTTATTAACTGTATTTTGTATACTCTTCCTTTCCCATTCTTTAATCATGCTCACATACACACTCATCCCTTCACACCCCATCGACCATTTATACTCTTACATGTAATGCTATGCCCTTTTTCCCTTTATACTATCAATTATTATAATTTTCATGCTATATTTGGTACCTATCTATTATCAATTTTCTTATATTAACTTGTTTCTTGTTGTTTTAACTTATTAAACTAAATCATTTTCTACACCTTCTTACCTTATGTAACTATTGCACCTCAATTACTTTCCCTTATAGTTACTTATCTTCTAAACCTCTTATTAATTTTTATTACCATTATTACTACTTGTTTTCCACTTACTTATATTATGTATCTATTCGAACTATCTATTCATTTTGTCTAACTACAATATCACACATATTATTCTTATGTACTACCTACATATAGGTACCATCAATCTCCTTTTTCATTATTACCTACTATCATCTTACACTATTATTATCACATATATACCCAGATTGCTATACTTATCATAATTTCCTAATCTCATATCTTCTAAATTTTCTATCTCTTCCTCGTACAATCTTTAACCTTATGGTTTACTCCTTATCCTTATATTGCTTACATTCATACTATTGCTACCTATTGTTTCTATTTCTCTCCTTGTACATCACATATTATGTTTACCACACATCTTTCTAAAATCATTTTATTACATTACTCTTCTTTTATATTTAATGTAATGTTCCCATTACATCACTCATTCACCATTATTCTACTTATATATATACCTCGTAAGAGAGCAATTGCATTATTAACCTTAATATCATTTATTTCAATAAATACTCTTGGGTATGTGCAAGCTAAGGATGGTCTCTCGTGACACGTTAGTGACAATGCAAACATCGGAAAAAAACAATATGTTAACTTGGAGGGATTATTCAAGGTATTTTTACAATGAATTTGAATATGGTGTAAAAAGATGAAACATACTAAATTGAATTAACTTTCCGAATATATAACTTTTATTCATAGAAATTGTGAATAAATATGTGAAATTTGATTTTTTTCTAACAATGGTATGTTATTTTTCCAGCAAATATAAAGTATATGTCTTTGTTCGTGCAAGTGTTGAGTACCTTAACGATGAAATTTCATTGCAAAAACTTGTATAGTTGTAGAGAACCCATTTTTGTAGTCCGGTGTATTTTTTGGAAATTTATAATATTAATTTTATATATTTTTTAAAT
>CBVK0104162062.1:0-14945 GCA_900067695.1 Picea abies
ATCCCCTTTTGCGGATTGGTCAAAAGACAATTATAATAGGTAGAATAAGAAGTCGGCCCCAGCAGTTAATAAAGAGACCCAGAAATATAATAAAGGTGGGTTTACCCATCTAGTTGGAGAAGTCGGCCCTGCCAATGAAGAGACACTTCACACGTGCTAGACTTGTATAAATAAAGGAGGCTAGCGCCTCACTTAGACACAACTCACTTGCTCAGTTTGAGAGACAAGTTCTAATCTGTTACCAGCAAAGGAGAGAGAGAGTGGCGCATATCTTGGAGAGGACTTTCTGTTTTAGCATAGAGATCTCTTGGCATTGTATTGGCTATCTATATTAAGGAAGTTTTGCTGGATTTTCTTCCCCTAGAGGGTTTCCCAGGATAAATGCTGTGTCTCTTGTGATTGTGTATTTCTCAGTGATCTTGGATTATGCTATTCTTATGTAATGAAATACAAACATCTATAATAATGGCTTAAACATTAACACTATTTTCTTCCGCATGCCTTCAAGTGATGTTCTCAAGTTGCGTGACGTCTTGTATGTTCTTGTTTTAAAGAAGAATATTTTTTCAGTTTTTTTGCATGATAGTTTTGCTATGTGGCCAAGTCTGATGATCCTCGCCCACCAAACTCTCTGATCTACAAAGATAGAAGGATATAAGCCACAATTGTAGTCACACAAACCTAGTGGTCCAATGTTGGATGATCTCTTCTTGGCAAGAGTCTAGCTCCAGTGAATCCAAATCTAGGAAGAGTTCTATCTCCTTTTTTAATACTTTTTTCATTACATAGCTATCCTCTTCTAGTGATCATTTATGGCCAAGTCAATGATGTATTAAAGAATATGTAGACAATTTCCCAACCATTAAAATTTAATTTATGGGTCCACTTCTAACCTCTTGGAGTCATTTTTCTTGAGCACTGTCTCCTTATCTCTTGTAGGGTATAGAACTATTTTTTTGGGTTTTGTGCGTTGGTACACCTACAATTCCAAGTGGATCCTTTCACCCATGCTTTTTGGCTTAAACTTGATTCACTTAGGCTCATATGGGGTGCCTTCCATGCTCAACAATCCATACCAGTGTTAGTCATCACAATGCCAATAAAGCAAGCCTGGCGAGCCATTACTCCTCAATAGGTGCGCCCCTCCACCTTAACAATACATGTTGAATTCAAGGCTTAGGAAGCTCAAATGTAAGATCTCATGCAAATATTAGCCAACATGATGCCCCAACTAGTAGTTATTCTTCAAAAGACATGTCAAAGATAGTAGTGACGTTCATTGCATACTTAATTTGCCACCATAGTCATCTCTGTCAAAAATGTCATACTCATGCACTTCAATATGAAACAAAGGTAATTTAGGGACGTTTGATAAGATAAGATAATTTTATTGCATGGAGAGTAATGAGGTGCATCTATAGCCTAGGTCGATGTGTCATGTCTGTAACATTAATAAATTTAATTGAAAAAAAAACTCGAATTTGGTCAAATGAAAAATTAAAAAATACCTAACCATAATAATAACAAACAAAAAGGGACCATAGTAATTATAAAACTCTAGAATAAAATAAACCAACATAGATCATCTTAACTCTGGATCGTTTAAGCATTGAGAGAATCACATCTTTGTTTCTTTTGATCCCTCATGGTGCTTATTAGATCTGGGGTTAAGATGGATCTATGATGGTTTATGTCCAATTAGGTGACCAAAAGTAGGTGAAAGGAAATGCTAGGTACATCATAACCAATACAAGTTCTTCATGCCAAAATGTTTTGAAAAAAACAAAAAACAAAAACATAAATGGTTATATTTGTATTATAAAAGCGTGTTGCAACTGCACTGTACAATATGTAGATACATATAATAAGATTGTTCAACAAAATGTCCTGAATGAGTCTAGAAATTGACTTTGACAGTTTATGTCTCCATGAACTTTTTCAAAAAGATACTCCTAGATCCTACTATATGTATATGTCCTGATAAAGACACCTATTAATAGACAAACTTTGAAAAACATGTAACATAACTATGCATGGCCTAGCGATCCATGTGCTTCATCTTGCTTTAGTTTAGTGCTTGCCAAGGCTTGGTCTGCGAGCTCCATCTCCACATCCTGAGGCTGTTGTTGCATTGTTTCATCCTCTTTGGCTCCAGATGACCCAATGGATAACTTTTCCATGGAATACGCCATGGTGTTGATGCTAGCCACTCTGGCAAGTGTGTGCTTTAGAGCAACACACTCAGCGTGTAACTTTGGAATTTGTTTTTGTTGGTGCAATGTTTCCATCAACAAGGCAACTTCACCATCCTTGTTGGATTCTTGAGTCTACATTTTATCAACAATATATGAAATTGCAGATTTGTTCCCAACAACATGCACTTCATGGTGCTTGAGTACATGTCGTATATTTGCAGTCTCACATAGTGGACAATGGCTAGCATGCCCATGGTCCATTTTTTTCTCCCAACCAAAACCTCAATATTGTCTGGGCTTGCCCCTCACCACTTTCAAGCTAGACAGACTATTACAAAATTGACGCCCAAGAGAACTAGAAACAGAGAGAGGCACCCTTACCAAAGGCTAAAAGCACCACCAATGTTGTACCGAAAAAGACTCAATCCTGCACTCAAGAAGTAGCAAGGCTAATGGGCCTAGAGAACCTCCTCATCCACCATTCCATCCAAGAAGAACCCAACATAGAAATAGAGCACTCCCAGTTGTCTATAAATGAGATATAGGGGGGCTACCAAAAGTACAACCAACCCCTCCACCATCAAATGTCTGCAGACCATTGATTCCCCTTCTTCCAAATAAGCAATTCTTACTCAAGATCTCGAATTCACCTAGTCCAAATACAAGAGCCAACTAGGATTTGCAGCTCTTTAATGGAAGAAGGGGTAACTCTGAACCTTGTAATAAACCCAATTGCATCGAAAGAACAAACCACAAGAGCATTGCGAACATTAGATCATCACACGGTGCTGCCATAATCCCACCTACATCTAAAATTATGAATCAGTGTTAGGGACCTAACCTCCCTAACCCCTCACATAGGTAGAATAATATATTCTTCGTGTAATAAAGGCTGACACTAGTTAATAAAGCCTATTTAATAATGTGAACAAGTCTAATGTAAGAAGACTTAATAGAAGCTTTCGCTTCTAGAAAGATCTTCCTCTAGAATGTTCTTTAGAAGGTAGAATTAATATAAATAAGAGTAGAAGGCACGAGAAAGGTTGTCTTGAGAATTATTGTAATAGTGCTTTGCTCTGCTGGAGGTTGCCCCCTCGAAGAGGCAAGTCAACTTGGCTTTCTGTCAATAAAGGTATCATTTTTAGTGTTGAGATTCTTATATTTTGTTGTTCCGCTTGTATTTGTTGCAATATTTCTGTTTCTGCATAATTATAATATATTTGGTACCGGACAAGTGGTATTAGAGCTCTTTCCTTTGCATAAATTGTGGGTAATTTTTTTTCCAGGGTAGAGACGTGTACTACCAACGTCTTTAAAGCACAAAGATCTGTTGTTTAACGGGTAAAACTGCAGTTGGAGAAGACTACACACAGGAAATATAGATGGTTTCATGCGGTTACTCGAAACAAACCTTTCACCTTGTTGGAAACATCTGTAACCTTTGTTGGTACCCCTTCGAGTAGTACAACATCAGATAGGATCTATACACAACCATCACTCCCACGTACCATCAGCTATATAGGGAGTCCCCTAGGTCTCCTAAAACTAGCCCTAGATCAACTGATCGACCACCTGACTGCTATAGTACCTGGGAAATCAGGTAGTACGACTAAGGGTACGGTCGAACCTCCTTGGTTGGTGCCCCGAGATATTGGGTCGAGTACTATTATTCGACCTCGCACGTATATCAGAGAGCTATAGCACAGGGCACACCCTTGTCTGTAGGAACCCTGAAAACCCTAACCCTTGGGAAAGGAACAAAACATAATAGGAACATAAGAGATCCATTGCTGTGCAACCTTGCCTCCTGCATTCTGACTGTAAAATTCCTACATAATGTTTCTCGTGGTACTTATCACTTATAAGCCTTTTTTTGTGGTCCCACCCACCCTTCTTGACACCCTTATTTGAAACCTATCCCATTGGATTTCCCTTATCGCCTTGATCGCAGTGATAGATATCACTTATCCGCCTTTTTTCAGTGGACCCGCTCCCCATCCCAGGCACCCCAACTTTCCAAATGGTCACCATTGGCATGCAGGACTGCCTTTCAGACTCATGAGGGTCACTATGAGTTCTTGGTCATGCCCTTTGGCCTGTGTAATGCTCCTTCCACTTTTCAAAGTCTAATGAATCACGTCTTCCGTCCTTTCCTCCGTCATTTTTTCTTAGTTTTCTTTGATGATATTCTAATCTATAGTAAAACTTGGCCTGCCCATCTCGCCCACGTGGATCAAGTTCTCCATCTATTATCTAAGAATGCAACTTTTCTCAAACAATCTAAATGTGCTTTTGGTGCCTATGAAGTTGAGTATCTGCGTCATATAATAGGCAAGAATGGTGTACGGGTCGACCTAAGAAAATTGAAGCTATGAAGGATTGGCCTCGCCCTAAAACTCTTAAAAAGCTTGTGTAGATTTTTGGGATTAACAGGCTATTATTGCAAGTTTGTTTGGAATTATGGCAAAATTGCAGCTCCTCTCACTACTCTCCTTAAAAATATTGCTTTCAGTTGGACTCCAACAGCTGATAAGTCATTCCAAGCCTTGAAAGAGGCTATGCGCACTACTCTTGTCTTGGCACTACCCGACTTCACCAAGACTTCTGTCCTGGAATGCGATGCGTCAGGGAAAGGCATTGGGGTAATCCTCATGCAAGATGGTCGACCTTTGGCATTCACTAGCAAACAACTATTAGAGCGACATTTGGGCCAATCAATCTATGAAAATGAAATGTTGGCTATTCTGCATGCAGTGGATCTTTGACATCCTCATCTCTTGGGGCAACACTTCCAAATTAAAATTGATCATCGTAGCCTAAAGTATTTTCTGGAGCAACAAAAATGGGTGAGCAAGCTGTTTTGCTATGATTATGAGATCATTTACAAGAAGGGCAAAGAAAATGTGGTTGTTGATGCTTTTTCAAGGAAATATGAAGAAGAAGGGTCCCTCTTTTTCCTGTCATTCATTGTCGCAGACTGGCTTCAGGCTATTCGCTAGGAATGGTTGCAAGACCCCAAACTTTCTAGCCTAATCCAACAATTGTAACATGATCCTCAAGCTTCTCCTCGGTACTCTTGGCATAATGAAGAGCTTCGCTATAAATAATAAAGGTCGCCTGTATTTAAGCAAACAGTTGAACCTTAAACCCATGGTCCTCTCTGAGTTGCATATTTCACCCGCAATTGGGCATTCTGGGTTTACCAAAACCTATGAACGGGTCAAACGTTCTTTTTTTTGGGATGGTATGAAACAGGACATCCACACCTTTGTGGCTGAATGTGATGCCTGTCAACGCAATAAGGGCGAAACAGTCAAAGCTCCAGGCACACTCCAACTGCTCTCGATTCCACCTGCTACTTGGAGGGATATGTCCATGGATTTCATCGTTGGCTTACCTAAATCGGGCAATAAGTCAGTCATCATGATGGTAGTAGATCGTCTTTCCAAATATGCTCATTTATGTGCTCTTCAACACCTGTTCACCCCATCCATAGTGGCTCAGATTTTTATGGATAATATATTCAAACTCCATGGCATGCCTCATTCTATTGTCTCTGATCGAGATCCAACTTTCACCAGCAATCTTTGGCAAGAATTGTTCCGACTCCAAGGAACCCATGTACATCTCAACACCGCCTATCATCCCCAAACTGATGGACAAACGAAAGCTGTCAACAAGTGTTTGGAAACATATTTGTGGTGTTTTGCATTCGACCGACAAACTCAATGGGCTCAGTGGTTACCCCTAGCGGAATGGTGGTACAACACATCTTACCATACTGCCACTTGCATGACTCTTTTTGAAGCAGTCTACGTGCAAAATCCATCATTGGTTCTCTCAAACATGCCCGATGTCTCCAAGATTCAGGAGGTGGACAACAATCTTACAGATTGAGCAACCATTCTCTGTACCCTCAAAGAAAATTTAGTCCTGGCTCAGAATTGCATGAAGCAACAAGCAGATCAGGGTCGCTCTGAACGTCAATTTTCTGAAGGGGACCAAGTGTTTCTTCGTCTACAACCTTATAAGAAAACTCCACTCAAAGCTGAACACTGTCAGAAACTGGCCCCCAAATTTTATGGTCCTTATACAATTCTCAAGTGAGTAGGACCCATGGCCAACCAGTTAGTGTTGCCCAATCATTCTAAGCTCCATCCCGTTTTTCATGTCTCCTGCTTAAAGAAAGTGATTGGAACTAAGTGCCATACTCAAACAAGTCTCCCTAAGTTGGATGAAGAAGGTTCCATTTGGTTGTAGCCCCAAGCAGTCTTGGACCAGTGCGAGTGTCGTCTCCGTTAGTGAACCATTAAGGAAATGTTAGTTCGGTGGAAGGATACAACTCTAGAAGATGCCACCTGGGAGCCAACTACCATTTTGCAACAATTTCCTCATCTCCAACCTTGAGGACAAGGCTATTCTTCAAGGGGGAGGGCATGTTAGGGACTAAACCTCCCTAACCTCTCACATAGGTAGAATAATATATTTTTCGTGTAATAAAGGACGACATCAATTAATAAGGCCTATTTAATAATGTGAACAAGTCTAATGTAAGAAGACTCAATAGAAGCTTCCGCTTCTAGAAAGATCTTCCTCTAGAATGTTCTTTAGAAGGTAGAATTAGTATAAATAAGAGTAGAAGGCATGAGAAAGGTTGTCTTGAGAGTTATCGTAATAGAGCTTTGCTTTGCTGGAGGTTGCCCACTCGAAGAGGCAAGTGAACTTGGCTTTCTATCAATAAAGGTATCATTTTTGGTGTTGTGATTCTCTATATTTTTCTCTTCCGTTGGTATTTGCTACAATATTCTCGTTTCTGCATAACATAATATATCTAGTACCTTACAATGAGGGTGGCATATTAACTTCCAACATTGATGGCAACATGTGCACTGTTGGAAAGGTCTCGGTGTGTAGAACACTTTTAGGACCTTCTGTGGTTTTTGCACCAAAAACTTATGTGTGATGCCTCAAAATGGCTTTGGAAGGTTTCGAACCCCAATTTTTCAAACTGGGATCTGCCATTAAAATGACCCTGCAAGCTGATTCCTCCAATTTTTTCCACTCTGAAAGCATCGAGATAGATGACAAATAATATAATGATCCAATCCAGATCATTCCTTTTTTTTTTTGGGCTTGCAAAGTGTAATGTCCTTGTTGGCCTAGGAGGCATAAGGAGTGGTTCCGCTAGCCTAATTTGGTTCCTGTAGTCTAAGTCGGAAAAATTACCTAGGGAACTCAACTTTTGCCTAGGAAATGATTTTATAAAGTGAAAAAGGTAAAAAGGGGGACATGGGTCTTAGGCAAATGAAGTCACTTAAAAATTATAAAGTGTGCAAGCATAAAGTGACTTTAAAAATAAAATTAAAAGTAAGTGAGCGGGAAATAACTCAATGGAGAAATAAAAGAGGGGAAATGAGGAGGCGCCCCTCATTCTTACGCTTTCTTATTGAGAAAATAGATTTGAGAGCTCTTGAGGAAAGAGTCTAGGGTTTTGGGAAACCCTTCATCTATCTCTGCTTTTGGTATTGCAACGATACACCCTAGCTAGATTTTGGATCAGAATCACTTGGATTTCGAGATTGTGCTTCAGCGTGGGTGAATAACTTTTCTGGCAGCGAAGTTTCATAGTTTGTGGTTGAGTTTGTTTTGTTGATAGCTGAATCTCTTGGGGCAGAGGTCGAATCGCTTGGTGGAGACTAATGCAACTTGTGGGAGGATGAAACTCTAGATTGGGGCTGATAAATTCGTGAGGGGGTTGAGTTTCTTCTCTCTAGGCGCATCCTGTGACTGCTGGGCGCACTTCTGAGTATACAAACAGTATATCCCTTTGTGGACTGAGCGTATTGTTGCTGGGAAAAACGAGTTTTCTGTGAGAGTGACAGAGATCCTTCATTGGTGACGGATTCATGCCAGAAGAGGCGCCTCAACTGGAATATATTATTGCTGTCTTGTGAGCCAATACACTAATGACTGTAACTTGTTAATATCTGCTGTGTTATGAGGTTTATTTGGAGTCGACTTCTGGTTTTCTGTGACTGATATTGATGGGAAGACTGAGTTAAGTGCTGAGCTGAGCTATTTCTATAATCTGGACTTGTCTACTGTGGGAGAAATCGACTTGCTTGTGTGGATATTGCTGCTGTTATGACACAGTGATTGGCTGCTGAAATTGCCCTATTTCCCAGCTATATGACTGCTGTGTTTTCTTTTCACTCAGAGACAGTGCTCTTCTTTGTATCGGGTCTGCAGCAAATATATTCCAGGTTCTTTACGATTGCTGTGTATTAGTCATAGGCATTATCATTCGTATTGCAGCCATCTAGAATAAATAAAGATACCAAGTATTACTTCTGTGCGTCATTTCATTGGGATATCATAAAGTGAGCAGCAATATTTCTAGTGTTTTGCACTTACTGTAGCCTATTTTTGTATTGGTTATTATGGAAAGTTGTCTATGAACTATTAGAAGTTTATTTCAATTGCAAGAAGATACAGAAACTACACCTACAGCCACTTGCATACAAACTGTTTGAAGAAATACCTTAATGACAAATCCTCCTTAAACTTAAAAACGTCGCCTTAAACTCCAGAAGTTATCAAGAGGGGATCTTACACAAAGAATCCCAACATCTTATTTTTTCTAAATAACGTACAGTGATGTAAACATTAAAAAGGTTTAATGACAGACCTGATGATTGATGCGAGAATCGAGCCAAGATCCAATGTTGGGAGCAGTGGGAAAATTCTAATGCCACTTGGGAAGGATCCCAAAAGGTGCATATTCCTCTAGATGCCCCTCTAGCACTGATCGCAATTCCCTCACATGATTTCCAATGCTTTCTTCCAGTATCTAGTGCTTCAGATTCCTCTAGATTTGTCTCCTAGATGAGGACCACTACTAGTTTTTTATCCCTAATTAAGTCTTTAAGGGATTTTGCTTTTATTTTACTACTCAGTCCTCTGCAATTCCAGGAGACCACAATCATTATTTAAGGTGGGGTGTTTTGGATCCACCCCCTGGGGCATTCGAAGGTGCTTGGATCCCTGGGTTCCTGGAGATTTGGGGCCTACCCCTTGTGTTGAGTTTGTTCTCAATAGTCATTTGAATACCCATTGCTTTTTCCTTGTTTGCTGTTTCCTCTCTTTTTTCTTTGCAGGTTTCCTTCTAACCTTTTTTAATGACCTTTCCTCGTCATTCTCTTCCTCCTCTGTTTTTTATTGGGCTTTGTTCTTGGTTAAAGCCCAAATGAACTGAGTGGGTATTTTCTCCACAACATGGTCAGTTTTTTCCTGCCTATCCGAGACAACATCTTCCAAGTTTTGAAAGTGACGCACCTGGCTCTCCGAGAAGGAAAAGGGTTGAAATGCTTGCGGGGTGAGAATTGGCTCATCATGTTCCTGCAAGGTTATTTGAACTTCTTTCAGTCTCTTCATTATTCCTGAACAAAATCTCATACCTATTTACTGAGGCAGGTTGGCTTGAAACTGTGACCCCTTGATTCCCAACTTTGTTCTGGGGCACTGTTGCTTATGCCTTACCAGATGTTGCCATCACTGGATTAGACACAACTGGCTGTTTGGAGGATGAGGGTGCTGATTGTGACGCTACCCCCTGAGAAGGATGCATTTTTCTCTTAACAGTTGCCATAACTCAACTTTATCAGGTGCTACTGGGGCTTGAGCTTGACTCTTCTTATAGTCCTTAGAAAAATGTCCACACTCATGACATATTTTACATTTAAACAACAACTATTCACAATCCTCTCCCCAATAGTGAAGGGGTAGATGGGGCAGATGTGCCCAGACCGAGACCATAGATGGAATATCTAGCTCTGGATCAAAATCAGGGGTCCAACGGTTGAGGTACATTCTACGGGTACCAAAGAAGTATGGGCTACTACGAAAAATCAAATCTCTATCTTCCTTAAGTTCAAAGAGGAAAGCATACAAGCCTCTATCACAGAAGTAATGAGTTAATTTCCCTTTGATGAGGACCACCCAATTCTTTTGAACCTATTGCTCCATTGATCAAAGGCAAGGCCATATACTTGTAACTGCCTGACTATACCTCTCTCAGCAAGAGCCAATGCCATATGCCTGGGAGCAACAGAAGGGATTTTGACTTCTGGATGTTGTTCGAGCTTCTTAACGAATTGGGAAGGAAGGGATTTTGTAGTTGATTTTCAGGGTGAGGAGACAAGTGATTGAAAGGAAACCACATCCAAGTCAAAATTAGGAGGACGAGGTGAGCCTCCTTCTGACATCCAGGCCATGGCTAGAAGGCCTTGATGGCGTGGGCTCAGTAGCAGCAGCAGCAACAACAAGGAATCTGAAAAAAATGTTCAAATTCATGCCAACATGTTGGGCATCATCTTTAGATCTATTTGGAAGTAAAAAGTCAGGCCTTTGATATACCCGCAACCCCCATTGGCTCTAAAGAAACCTTATACTAGTTGTAATTGCCTTACATATCTCCTTTTCAGTTGTGGTTCACTTAAACTAATGCCCCCAACGTACTTCTGTGGTTATAAGATGCTTAAACCTAGGTGCTAATGTTTTGCTGAATTCGACAAAATATCCAACACTACCTCTGTTAAGATCTTTGATGATAGGTGCATCACTATAGTCACTGTTCATTTTGTTGCCAATTAGATGTGAATTATGACAATGGTGCTGTTATATCATGATGGACCTCTCCCTAAATACCCCATTTATATGTATCATGCAGTGCCTAGAGTCTAGACCAAGGTTAAAGAGGGGCAGGGGCACTTTTGGTAAATCCATCTATGAAATCAGTCATCAATGGTAACAAATAGTGTGTTTGGTTTTCTTCAGCCCATAATGTTACCTATGAGAGCTTGTTCCTAGAGTTATAGGTACTCCTTTTTCATATAAATGCTATATTAAATGCTTTGCTTCTAGCATAAACACACTTTCTGGAAATGTGTGTGCAACATTTCTTCTCTTTGTCTAATAAATTTGTTGGGTGTTAGAATTCCTTAAAGTGTGGTCTCCTTAACAAATATTGGCATTGCTCCTATTGCTTTCATGCCAGTCATTTTGGCCCTCATAGACCAATCAAAGTGTTTTCCGTATCCTTAAATAATACAGCCCAGGAGAACAATGTACAACTTTTATGTAGTTTTATTGCCTCTATCTCTCGTTGGGAGATGTATAAATTTTTTTTGTGCCCTTGCTGATCTCAGATGTGCTAACAAGATTTTCAGTTTGGGCTTTCACTTTATCACGCATTTTCATGTTGTAACATAAATATTAAATACTCATTGGATGCAGAAGCAATGGAGCCTTAAAATACCAACATTGTTTCAATCTTGAGAGGCCCAAACAAACTATCTCATTGGAGGAGCAAACAATCGTGTAAGAATACCTCTCATGACTTGTGATCAAGTCATCGAATGAGTAGGTCCTGTGTAAAAAGTAGAAGCGTGGAGAATGGATTTGGGAATAGTCCTCTTACAATGGATCATATTTTGGAGCATAATGGTTCAGATCCTCTTAACGAAGGCTGAAGCGTGGTGACTGGTCCCCCAAGCCTTTGATTCACAGAGGCAGTGGGTTTAATGATTGTGTCAAATGGTATATCTTGGATGGAATGTCTTGAAAATGGGTCTAGAAACATTGATTCTCAAGTACCACTAAGGATGTGTAACCCTTACTTAGCCACGAATGGGATGTTGAGCTCAAATTAAGAGTGGGCCCTATAAACTAATTGCATACATAAGTGTATACTTTAAGATTCCCTCGAATGAAGAGATGGAGTTGAGGCATTGCTTCCTTTTTAGAATCATAACCTTAGTTTTACCAGGCTTAACCACAAGTTGGTGACAATCACAAAAACATGCTGGGGCATTTGACTGTCCTTGCAACTCCTCAAGAAAAGGTGCTATGAGGAGGACATCATCTGCAAAGAATCAAGGAGGTCAATAAATGTGTAGAAGGTATCCATAATCTAGAATGGTATTCTCTTAAAGGAACCACTCAAGCTCATCAATACAAGTAATGAAAAAAGTGGGGGAGAGGTGACAACCCAGTTGATTCCAACAGTTCTCCAGATGAAGTTAGGAAGATCATGCATGGTTCAACAGTGACGAACTACTATCTCATAAAGCTTCAGAATAGTAGTTTCAGGAGTCTTAGAAACACCAATGTCATGGAGTGTCTTGAATAGTAAGGTGCTTAGGGACAGAGTCAAGGGCCTTCTTGAACTCTATGAAGGAGTAAAAGACCTTAGAAGATTGTCGCCTAACTTCTTCAATGATAGCTTGGAGAGTAACGATGTGATCGCTAGTTTGATAATCTTTTTTGAACCCTGCTTGTTCCATGGCTCTAAAATGGCCCTTCTCCAACAAATCAGATAGGGGCATATTGATAGCAGTAGCATAAAGTTTAGCTAAGGTGTGCCCCATTAACATTCAAAACCGTCTGATTAAAAGGTAAATAGGTAAGGTGCCAATGTCACCTTACACAATCCCTTTGCACTTTGGGTTAGTGCTTGCTAACCTTAAAGGGGAATCCCTATGCAATCTAGAAAAAAAAATATGAACCCGGGAGACCAAGAACACTCAAACTGTGAATTGTACTTGCTGTTATATAAAATTCACACCTGAAATCCGTGTTAAATTAATCATGGATAGCAAGCTAAAATGCAGATTTACACCTAGCAATAAATTATGCCTCAGGAACCGTGCGAATCTGCCATTAGAACACTTCAAATCCGCCCTTATAAGTGCAGATCTGCAGTAAAATATCAAGAAAACGGCAAGCTTTAAATCTGGAAAATATTAATCATGACCTTAATGTCTTGAATACAATGGGTTATGGAATTAGAAAATCAATTAAGAGGGAGTATTTCCTAATGTTAGTTGATTTAGAAAGTTCAAGTAAAAAAAACATATCCAACAATGGAGATCTAGCCACGAAATAAGATGGTACCTTTATTCCAAAGCTGCAAGTACTACAAAGTTTGGAGATATTGGCATCAACTTCAAAGCACTATAGGGGACATCAAATCGCCTCCAAAGCACTTCCTGTCGCCAAATTTCAAGGATGAATTCACGTGAACAAGACGAGAGTGACCTCTAACTCTTAATGAATAATATGCTCACACTCACTCGAACCGAAAAGTGGGGTGTGAAGACAGAAGAACTCATGCAATAACCAATCTCAAAAACAAAAGGACCTATCTCTTCACTACCCCTCTAGTTTTTATAGAACATGCTTGTGGTGTACTAACATAACATCATCACCAATAGAAGAGCTAAGGATAACACAAGTCAAAGATAGGCCTAGTCAACGTGAGATCGGAAGAGCGTCGTGTAGGGAAAGAGTGTAGATCTCGGTAAATAAGATGGTACCTTTATTCCAAAGCTGCAAGTACTACAAAGTTTGGAGATATTGGCATCAACTTCAAAGCACTATAGGGGACATCAAATCGCCTCCAAAGCACTTCCTGTCGCCAAATTTCAAGGATGAATTCACGTGAACAAGACGAGAGTGACCTCTAACTCTTAATGAATAATATGCTCACACTCACTCGAACCGAAAAGTGGGGTGTGAAGACAGAAGAACTCATGCAATAACCAATCTCAAAAACAAAAGGACCTATCTCTTCACTACCCCTCTAGTTTTTATAGAACATGCTTGTGGTGTACTAACATAACATCATCACCAATAGAAGAGCTAAGGATAACACAAGTCAAAGATAGGCCTAGTCAACTAGCGTGCATGTGTAAATGAGGGAAATCTAACCATAATAGAACAAATCTTACTTAAAATAAGCCTCTTCAACCCATGCACTCTATCTCTAGACCAAAATAGCATGTGTTAAATAAAGAAACTCCACAAAAGCCTCCTCCAATTCATGTGCTCCATTTATAGATAATAATAACTAGTGTAAATAAGGATACTCCACCAAGAAAAGTTCCTCCCACTCCAAAAATATACTACACCACTCATACGCTCTATCTACAAATAATAATAGAAATTCTAAACAAGGAATCTATAAATAGAGCTCCTTAACTCACACACTCCACTCCTTGGTAATAGCAAGTGTTTCACAAAAGTCAACAAATTCAAGCTCCAAAGGGTGGGTGCTCCCCTCCTAGCTATAAATAATAGTTCATAGCCAAACATAACCCATGGGGAACCTCCTCAAGTCATGTGCTCCAAGAGTCTATAGATAGCAATCTCCTCCAAAAATACTAGTAGAGTGGAGTCTACGTTACACTCTAAGAATAACCCTCTCAAAATAGTTAAGTTGGAGGAAATGCCTATCCAACCTATACTCTGGTACCCAAAACACATGAAAATGCCAAAACGACTTGAGCTATACAGTACGGTGTTTCACAATTTGGAAACATTGTATGATACAACTTAGGCCACTTTAGTGTGGCTATATGACATTTTGGCACATTTCTTGAGTTGTTCGAGCCCACCCAAGAATCCATGAGGGGTGTAGGACCCACATGGAGCCTAAAAACCTTTAATCTATGATTAATGAAGACATGATAACATTTATTAGTTTCTAAATCTATTTAATTAATTTTTAGATTCATTTGAAAAAAATAAGAAATCTCTGGAAACCATAACAATGTCTCTTTTCCTATAAGAAACCATTTCATTTCACTCATTCCTCACATGTTCTTCAACAAGAAGAGCTTCCTATAGAAACAACAAGCATTTTACTTGTGTTTTGGAGCTCTGGGACCAAGTTGTTGAGCACACACTTAT
>CBVK0104162079.1:0-18868 GCA_900067695.1 Picea abies
TTGATGCCATCAAGGATCATTTGATTCCTCACGTGACGGGGAAGACAAATGCCTATGAGATGTGGGAGTCTTTGACTAAATTGTACCAGAGTACAAATGAGAATCGGAAGATGGTTTTGATGGAAAAACTAAAGAACATAAAAATGACCAAGGCTGAAAATGTGGTCACATACCTTACTAGATTGACTCAGGTGAGGGATGAGCTTGGAGCTGTGGGGGAAGCCATAGCTGACAGTGATCTTGTGAGAACAGCATTGAATGGTGTTTCCAAACAATGGGTTGTTTTTGTGGAGGGCATTGTTGCTAGGGAGAAGCTTCCAGGTTGGGAACGTCTTTGGGATGACTTTGTTCAGGAGGAGACTCAGAGAGGTTATGTACATGGCAGTTCATCTACTGGTCATGAGGAGGAGAATGTGGCTCTTGCTACCACTAGCAAGAAGAAGTTCAGAAAGGGTCCAAAGGGAGGACAGAAGTCCAAGGGTGAAGGGAAGAAAGACATGAGCAAAGTCAAGTGCTTTGCTTGCCATAAGTTTGGGCACTATGCAGGACAGTGTCCAAACAAGAAGAAGAAACAAACAACAGCTTCAGCAGAGGTGGAAGAGTTTTCCACCAAGTTTGACAAGGAATTTTCCTTGATTGCGTGTCTATTATCGAGGACCACTACTCCGGATACTTGGTATATTGACAGTGGTGCCTCTCGCCATATGACATCAGTTCGTGAGCACTTGACAGACCTTACTCAGTGTGGAGATGTTGAAGGGAAGAAAGACATGAGAAAAGTCAAGTGCTTTGCTTGCCATAATTTTGGGCACTATGTAGGACAGTGTCCAAACAAGAAGAAAAAACAAACAACATCTTTAGTAGAGGTGGAAGAGTTTTCCACCAAGTTTGACAAGGAATTTTCCTTGATTGCATGTCTATCCTCGAGGACCACTACTAGAGATGCTTGGTATATTGACAGTGGTGCCTCTCTCCATATCACAGTATTTTGTGAGAACCTAATAGATCTTACATAGTGTGGAGATGCAGAGGTAGTGCTTGGAGATGACCGGGAGGTCAAGGTGGCTGGTTGTGGGACTGTATCATTTCAAAGGGAGTCTTTGCCTCCCATGACATTGACAGAGGTTCTTTATGTTCCGAGCTTGAAGAAGAACTTAGTATCAGTTTCTAATATTGAGGAGAAGGGCTATGAGATCTTGTTTCATGATGGGCAGGTGCTCCTTTTCCCCAGAGGGTCTAGCATCACTTCGGCCAAAGTGATAGGTACTAGACATGAGAGGCTGTACAAGTTTTTGTTCTATCCAGTGAGAGCAATGATTCATTCTACCAGCAGCAGCAGTGACCTATGTGAGATATGGCACAGGAGGATGGCACATTTGCACCATAGGGCTTTGCGAGTTTTGAGGGAGATGGTGACGGGAGTTCCAAATTTCAGTTCATAGCACCATGAGTTGTGCAAGGGGTGTACCTTGGGAAAGTACACCAAGACTGATTTTTAGAGAAGTGACAGTAGAGCAGTAGGGATACTTGATCTTATACATTCAGATGTATGTGGCCCGATGTCTTCGACATCATTGACTGGATCCCTATACTATGTTGTATTCATTGATGACTTCTCTCGGAAGTCCTGGATTTTCTTCATGAAGACCAAAGGATAGGTCTTCAGTCGGTTCCAAGAGTTCAAAGATCTTGTGGAGAACCAGATAGGGAATAAAATTAGAGTCCTGAGATCGGACAATGGGGGTGAGTATACCTCTAAGGAGTTCATGGATTTTTGTGTAGGAGAGGGCATCAGGAAGGAGTTGACTGTTCCTTACAACCCACAGCAGAATGGGGTTGCAGAGAGGAAGAACATGGCCATTTTTGGGGCTATGAGAGCCATGCTACATGATCAGGGGCTACCACTATTTCTATGGGCTGAGGCATGCTATAATACAGTCTATCTGTAGAACAAGAGTCCTCATAGGGTTGTGGGGAGCATGACTCCTAAGGAGGCTTTCTCTGGGAAGAAGCTTGACGCAGGCGCGTCCGCAAGCAAGACACGTCTGCTCACAGGATCTCCACTTTCCTTAGCCCGAAGAACACTAACCGGTCCTTATATTTCCCTATCGGGAAATCTACACCCACAGAACTCTTCACGCGATCCCCTTCTTACTTATCAGGGAATCATACTTTGTAGTATCGTGAGGTCTATGGTCGAGCGTTGGTGTTTCGAATCTCTGAAACCCGATGAAATTCAACAATGACCCTTCCTTTACCCTGTCGAGATTTCTCCTATCGCGATTTCTCCACTTGTGATATCAAGCAAATGGATTTACCGAACCCTGAACCCCGATGTGTCAATACTCTAATGCACACGTGGGTTGACTATGCAACGGTCCCGTCACCTCTTCGGGATTTCGGACTTCGCAGGATCGCGAATCCTGATGTCAATGTTTGAAGACTTTACTTTCCCCGAACTCTGATACGGTGTGTCACCTGTCCACGTCACCGACTTTGCTGTGGCCCCCACATTGTCCTTATACTCGTCGGGATATCACGTATCACAATATCGCGATTCCCATTGCAATAGTTCAAAGTTTCGATCCACGAAACCCAGATACATGATTTACGTATAGATCCAATGGTTTTTTTTCTTCTCGCTCCTTGCGTCTTCACGACTTGGAGCACCCAATGTTTGGGCTCTCACCCTGTGAACTTCCGAGTTCGCAAGATCTCTCGATCTTTTCCACCTGTCCTCCTCAGATGGATGGCTCCTGGTCTTCTCTCCACTTCACCGCTTCTCGTGTCCTCGCACTTCGAGACCCTTGACACCAATTTCTCATCCCTTCTACTCACGAATTCTCGACATGCGAATCCACAAGTAGATCCAACGACCCTTGTGGCTCGGATCAATGGTTCTGCCCCTCTTGAGCTTTGAACCTCTGAACTACTCTACCGTATCTCCCCTGCACCTCTGCTAGATCTGACGGCTGACAGAAATTCATGGATTCTCCTTGGAGAACACCGACCATCCATTCCTCCTTTGAGAAATTTGCGAAATGACTATGTGCTCCTCCACAGAACTCATCCACCTGCATGCAAGCTTGCGATGCCTCTTACAAGCTCCATGGTACAACTCCCCGTGCTTCTCTTTCAAGGTTTACTCAAAGGTCCTATACCTCCTGAGCTTTGTCAATTCTGAATATTTCAGAAAACCCTCCTGCTCGCACTCCTTGCGGCAAATCTTTCAAACACTTCAAATGTTTGAATCATTTTGACTCTGTGCACACCTGCAGCGGCAGTCCTTCAATGCTTCGCTCAAATTCACAACTGAGACTTTCCTTAGCCTGCACACTCCTTGCACAGATCCTATAACCCAATTTCACTTCTGGGTGAACGAGAACAAGAGTTGAACTATCTGATCCTTCTGTCAACGCACTCCTTGTGGACAACTTGAACTACACTCCTTGCAGGAATCCTTGCTCAGATAGAGAAACAATTGAAGCTCATTCCTCTAATTCCTTTCAGATTTCAAACTCTACCATGAAATCACATACACAACACAAAATCAATTGTATAACAGGAAGCAATCATTCATGAGCATAACATCAATACACAGAGAACAACACAAACCATGAATTTGAACCAATTCTTTCTATTAATTCAAATGTCTGTACATGGGTGTTCTTACAAAGCTCTCTGGATTCTCTTACTCTTCCTGGATAATGTTACAATGCACAATGAGGGTGTCTATATCCCATTTCCCTCTTGTGCTCCCAAACAGTCTAATCTAGAATTAAATTCTATCTACCTATTTCATCTCAACATAAATGCCTCTATCTACTTCAGACGAGAGCGAGATGCTCAAGGTTTGATTACAATATAAAAGTACGTCTCTCTTCAATATCACATTTAAGTTTGGCGCATTATCTTCGAGACAATTTCAAAACTTGTGCTGGTTTTGTCCAGCCGTTCACTTGCATTCCGCGCTGGCTCGCTTGCTGTGAGAGATGCTCCTGCATCATACTCCCTCGCTTGAAAATTTTCATGGGCTCCTGTCCATGAGCTCCTGCATGGTATGCCCATGCTTCTGTATCTCTGATTCAGTCTCCCAGCTGGCATCTTCCACTGGATGGTTCTTCCATTTGACCAGATACTCAAATTATTCTTTTTGCTTGGTCCTCTTGCTCACTTTCTTGTCCAATATGCACTCCATCTGCGGCTTCTCTGCAACTGGCATTTTCTTTGTCCAATGGATCACGAAATGCCCATTTTCTGCTTCTACGTCCTCAGGTTTATATGGGTATAAATCTGAGACATTGAATATTAGAGAAATTCCAATCCCATCGGGTAATTCAATCTCATAAGCATTTTCTCCAATTTTCTTCAAGACCTTGCATGGTACAATTTTCTTCATTTTCAATTTATTATACGTTCCTCTCGGGAATCTTTCCTTTCTCAAATGTGCAAGAACCAGATCACCAACCTCGAATTGAAGTTGTCTTCTATGATGATCGGCTCTACACTTATATTCTTGGCTTGATTTCAGCAATCGCTCCTTCACCTGGCTGTGAAGTTCCTTCATCGCTTCTGCGAAATCTTATGCACTAGCGCTCCTAGTTGCATTTTGTTTTGAATCCCTCAATTCAGAAATCCCCCTCGGCTGTATGCCATAAACAACCGAGAATGGAATCTGTCCTGTACTCCTGTTCACTGAGTCATTATACGCAAACTCTGTCTGCGGCAATACATTGTCCCAACTGCTATGGTGCTTTGTCACCAAGCTTCTCAACAAATCTCCTAGACTTCTGTTTACCACTTCTGTCTATCCATCCTTCTGAGGATGATAAGCCGAACTAAATAACAAGTTAGTTCCCAAATTCTTCCATAATGTTCTCCAGAAATTCCCTATGAACTTCGTACCTCTGTCCGAAACTATGCTCCTTGGTAAGCCGTGAAGTCAAATGACTTCCTTGAAAAACAGGTTCGTGATGTGAGTCACATCACTGGTTTTCTAACATGGGATATGTTAGCGATATTTCTTGTCATGGGCTTGAGAGCATTCGGGTCTGCAAGTTGCACGAAGTGATCAGGCGCAGCATGGGAGATTTCTTTTTTTTCCAAGTAGCAGGTCAAGTGAGCGGGTAAAGTGTCGTCGGCATCATCCAAGATCGGTGATCTCATGAACTCGGCAGTTCACAGGGTGAGAGCCCAAACATTGGGTATCCCAAGTCGCGAGGATGCAAGAAGTGAGGAGGTGAATAACCGTTGGATCTGCAAGTGGGATCGCGTATCGGGGCCTCGCAAGAAAAGGCTCGAGGATTTGGGCACGGGGATCGCGAGATTGCGAGAAGCGATATCTCGACAGCTGGAGGCAGTGGGGGCCATAGCAGAATTGGCGAGTGGAATACAGGTGGCACGAAGCCTCGGAACCTCGCCACAAGAAGTCTCAAAGTATTGGTGTTCGGATTCGTGAGACGCGAAGTAGCGAGAGCATTCGGACCCGGGCCCACAATGGTATCGGGTGAGTTCAAAGCCGTCGGATCTAGAGGGACACAAAGTGCACGATTAGGCTCCTCGCCTCCTTGCCCCTCGCAACTTTGAAGATTGAGGACTAGCTCCTCCTAGCCGCAAGACACGAAGTGCCGAGGGCGTCCAAGGCCCGGGCCCACAGTATCGCCGAAGTGTTTTCAGCCGTCCATCAAAGAGGGACACGTGGTGCACGATTAGGCCCATCGCCTCCTCACCCCTCGCAACTTTGAAACGTAAAGATTAACTCTTCCCAGCTACGAGTCGCGAAGTGTCGAGAAGATCTCAACCGTCCGTCTGGAGGGACATGTGGTGCGCGATTAGGCTACTCACCTCCTCGCCCCTCGCAACTTTGAAGCGTAAGGATTAACTCTTTTCATACATGAAATTCCATAAGCACCTTTGAATATAGGCACAGGGTCGCAACCCGTGGTCACTTGGGGGTGATAGAAAGAACTGCGCAAAGGGCCGAAGCGCCGGGTTTGGCTGCAGAAGGGATTACTGTGTTCTCTAGATGCCAATTCAGCTTGATCTCTATACTGTTTCTCACTCAGAGTAAATGAAGGTAAGGAGGGGTAGTTGAAACCTCTCCTCAGTCATTAAGTGCGAGGTATGGAAGGTCTAGTAGGCGGTCTGCTCGAGAGGGTCCTGTGTACCCATTTTTCTAGAGAAGCCATGCCGAGTTCTCGACCAGTCGGAGGAGGCCTGCACATGCTAGCTTAGCATTTACTGGCCCAGCTACTTCCCCTGCAGGAGCCATGTGCAGTTAGGGAGGCGTCTGACAGAGAAAGCCTGTCCGATTTTGACTGAAGGGACACCAAGCTTCAGATGGTCGCCCGCGCCTCTGTGAGGCAATTTTTCTCTAAGTATATAAACTCAGTCTTTGTAATTTGTAAGGTATCGATGGTAGAGCAGAGCTCCCTACTGTAAAGTTTAACAGACATCCTAGTTTGTTGGATATGCATCTGTATTTTGAGATATCTTGTTTTATGACAGACAGTTTTTCTAGCTCCATCTAGTTTTCATCTCACAGAGAGTTCGTGATTGACTGAGTCACGCGAGTTATTGCAGTTCTGTTATGATAAATGATTTATCGTTGCATTATTGTATTCTCTGGTTTTCTGTATTTAAGTGCAAGAAGACCTTGCGTTTGGATGCCTTCTTCTACAAACCTGTCGTTCGTAACAGAGCTTCGCACTCTTCCCGTATAAGTCTTCCGCCTCTTCACCCTTTACTACAACTCACTGTCTGAAGTTTTTAAAAGACCTCACTCACCTATGCATGCCTGGCCTAGTTTGGTATTGGAATGATATCGTTTTGAGTTCGCTTCCATTCGGTCACCCCATCTATAAAAAAATCGTGACATAAAACTGATGGGCGTTGGACTCTGCTCCTTCTAGCAATCCAAGAGTGACTTCCGTCGCCAACAGGATAAAATGTGCCATCTTGGAAAATCTATCCACCACCACAAAGATTGAATCAAATCCTCTTTGTTTCCTTGGCAAACCCAACACAAAATCCATGCTAATCACATCCCACGGCCTTTCTGGTATGGGCAATGGTTGATAAAATCCCACATTTTGCTTTCTCCCCTTCGAGTGCTGGCAAATTCTGCATCTGTCTACAAATCTCTTGACCTCTGATCGCATCCCTAGCCAAAAGTATGACTCACTCAGCTTTGCAAATGTCTTGTCATGACCAAAATGTCCGACCAATCCTCCACTGTGTTTATCCTTCAGCAGATTCTCCCTCATGGAACAATTTGGAATACACAGTTGATTGCCTTTAAATAGCAATCCTTCCTGGATCATGTATTCGGCCCATTTGCTGCTATCTTTGAGAACTGTATTCTCAGCTGCTTCATATGCTTACTTAAAGTCTGGGTCATCTGTGTACATGTCCCTGAGATCATCAAAACCCAACGTTTTGACTTTGAACTCCTGCAACAACAAACACTTCCTGCTCAAAACATCAACAACTTTGTTAGTAGTACCAGAAATATGTTTAATCACAAATGTAAAATTCTATATGTATTCAACCCACTTAATATGCCTCTAATTCAACTTCTCCTATTGAGTCACAAACTATAATGCATGGTTATCACTGTACAAAACAAATTCTTTTGGAATCAAATAGTGCCTCCACTTTTTCAAGGCCTGAATGATGGCATAAAATTCCTTATCATATGTGGGGTACTTCACTTTCGCTTCATTCAACTTCTCGCTGAAATATGCAATTGGCCTGTCATATTGACTTAAGACCACTCTGATTGCAAAACCGCTTGCATCGTATTTCACTTGAAATGTCTTTTGGAAATCCGGTAACACCAAAATTGGTTGTTCCGTAATTTTCCATTTCAACAGATTAAAACTCTTCCTAGCCTCTTCTGTCCAGTGAAAAGATTTGTGTCTTTTCTTCACTGTATCCATCATCGCTGCGCTAATTCCACTAAAATTCCTAATGAAATTTCGGTAGAAACTAGCCAATCCATGAAAACTTCTCACTTCAAATATGTTCCTCGGTGATGGCCAATTTTTTATTACCTCCACCTTATCTAGATCCATCCTCAACTCATTTGCTGAAATAACAAACCCCAAATAAAGGAGCTCTGTCTTCATGAATGAGGACTTCTTTATGTTTATCATCAACTTCTCTTGCTGTAATATTTTAATAACAATGGCCAAATGCTTCAAATGTTAAGCTTCCATTTTACTGAAAATCAGTATATCATCCAGATATACGATAACAAATTTTTCGATGAAATCTTTCAGGACTTCATTCATCAACCTCATAAAGGTACTTGGTGCATTCGTTAAGCCAAACGACATAACAAGCCATTCATACAGCCCTTCATTTGTCTTGAATGTTGTTTTCCATTCATCACCTTCTGTCATACGAATTTGGTGATATCCACTCTTCAAATCAATCTTTGAAAAGAATTTTGCTCCACTTAAGCAATCCATGAAATCATCCATTCTTGGCAATGGGAATCTGTACCTGATAGTTATCTTATTAATCACCCTTGAATCAATGCACATCCTCCAGCCTCTATCTTTCTTCAAACTGAGTACTGTCGGAACAACACACAGACTCAAGCTTTCCCTGACCAAACCTTTGTCCAACAAATCCTGGACTTGTCTTTTGACCTCTTCATTTTCCTGCGGTGTCAATCTGTACGCGGCTTTGTTTGGTAAACTGGCTCCTGGTATGAGATCGATATGATGATTCACACTTCTCATCGGTGGCAGCGAATGAGGTAATTCATCCACTACTATGTCAGTGAACTCTTCCAGCAGTTCCTGAACTTCTTCTGGCAAATCATCCACTCTTGTGCTAGTCAGAACAGTCTTCGGTTTTCTGACCACAATGAATTGTGGATCCTCCTTCTTCGTAACTTCATTAAGGAGTTCCTTCCCACTCATGAGAAGTACTATGTTGCTTACTTCCAGCTTCATGTCCTTATCCTTAATCAGATGCAACATGTGTGTCCTCCCATTCTTCTCGAGGGTGTATGTGTTCATCCTCCCATCATGAATCACATTTCTATCATATTGCCATGGTCTACCCAGCAATAGATGACAAACATCCATAGGAATGACATCACATAATATCTTATCATTATATCCCCCTATCTTAAATTCAACCAAGCACTGTTTGGTGACACTTACCTGATGTCCTTTTTGTAGCCACGAAACTTTATATGGACTTGGATGATCAGTCATCTCCAGCTCCAGCTTTTCTACCATCTTGATTGAAACGAGATTGTCTGTGCTACCACTGTCCATAATGACCTTGCATGCCGAACCCTTGGTCTTGCAAGCTGTTCTAAAAATTCTGGTCCTTTGGGCTGAACTTTCCACCTCTTTCTCTGGTGTCAAAAGGACTTTTCGCATCATCAACAATCTTCCACCTTCGGTGTATTCTACCTCAACATCTCGCCTTTGTGCCTTGGTGATGTGAGCTTCTCCCCCTTCTTTCTTTTTCTCTAGACACTCATAATACTTGTGCCCATTCTTTCCACATGTGAAGCATGTGATTACTCCACCTCTTCCTCTTCCCCGACCTCTAGTATGAGGAAAAGTATTATTATCAGCATATCCCCCTCTCTGCTCAGTATGATACCCTCTTTTCTCAGCGTATTGCCATCGCTGTGAACTTCCACCTCTCTCTGTCCAAGTCTGAGGTATCTTCCAGTCATCCTTGGGCTTCTAGGTTCTTTCCTGGGCAACTGATTTGCCTTTGGGCTGACTTCTGCCTCTTCCCCTCTGACTCTGTTTTCAGCTCAGCTTCTCTTCATCTTTCAGAGCCATTTGATAAGCATATTCCACCGTTCGGATGGTCACCATACTAATTTCATCCTGAATTTCATATCTCAGGCCATTCATATACCTGGCCACTTTTTCATCATTGCTTTCATGATGACCTGCCCTAATATTCAACCTGTAAAACTCTTCAGTATATTCCTTTACTGACATCAGCTTCTGTCTCAGGTTCTACATTCTCCTAAATAGAGAAATTTGATAATCCCTGGGAATGAATTTTGCCTTCATCTTTGCAATCATCCTGTCCCAGCTCTTAATTTTATGCTTTCCTTGGCAATGCCTATCCGCTTGTAGTTCATCCCACCACAATGCTGCATGTCCTTTTAATCTCATGACGGCATGCCTGACTTTCTTGTCCTCTTCGATATCTTCATAGTCAAAATAGGTGTCTAGAGCTCTAATCCAGTCTAGAAGCTCTTCTACATCCAGATTTCCCTCATAAACCAGATTTCCCTCATAAACTAGAATGTCCATCTTCACCTTTGCACCCATTCTTGCAACAACTTTAAGTAAGCGCTCATTTGCTGCATCTTCTGCTGTGACTTCTTCTTCTCCATGTCCAGCATCATCTTCATTTTTAGACTCATTGATATCTCCTACATCAGCTGTGTGCCTTTTTCCTATCTCCATATCCACAACTCTACAACGTAAGTTATGCATATCTCTTTCTACTTCTGGATTTTGCACTTCTCTACCCCTTCCTCTGGGCATCTCCCTTTCCTCCTCTAGATCGGGTGATTGTCTATCCCTTCTCCTTGGCGGCATGGTGAATCTTCCTTTTCCTTGCTACAGAAAGCAAAGAAGCTTTTCTAAGATCTGATACCTCTTGACACAGGCGCGCCCGCAAGCAAGGCACGTCTGCTCATAGGATCTCCACTTTCCTCGGCCCAAAGAACACTAACCGGTCCTTCTATTTCCCTATCAGAAAATCTACACCCACATAACTCTTCACGCGATCCCCTTCTTACTTATCGGGGAATCGGACTTCGCAGTATCGTGAGGTCTATGGTCAAGCGCTGGTGTTTCGAACTTCCGAAACCCGATGCAAGTCAACGCTGACCCTTCCTTTACCCTGTCGAGATTTCTCCTATCGTGATTTTGCCACTCACGATATCAAGCAAATGGATTTACCGAACCTCGAACCCCGATGTGTCGATACTTCGATGCACACGTGGGTTGACTATGCAATGGTCCCGTCACCTCGTCGGGATTTCAGACTTCACGGGATCACGAACCCTGATGTCAATGTTCCGGGACTTTACTTTCCCCGAACTCCGATACGGCGTGTCACCTGTCAACGTCACCGACTCCACTGTGGCCCCCACACTATCCTTCTACTTGTCGGGATATCACGTATCGCAATATCGCGATTCCCGTTGCAATATTTCGAAGTTTCGATCCACAAAACCCCGATACACGATTTACGTATAGATCCAACGACTATTTTTCTTCTCGCTCCTCGCGTCTTCGCGACTTGGAGCACCCAATGTTTGGGCTCTCACCCTGTGAACTTCCGAGTTTGCGAGATCTGTCGATCTCTGCCACCTGTCCTCCTCAGATGGACGGCTCCTAGTCTTCTCACCACTTCCCCACTTCTCGTGTCCTCGCACTTCGCGACCCTTGACACCAAGTTCTTATCCCTTCTACTCATGAACTCCTGACATGCGAATCCATGAGTAGATCCAACAACCCTTGTGGCTCGGATAAAAGGTTCTGCCCCTCCTGAGCTTTGAACCTCTGAACTACTCTGCCGTATCTTCCCTGCACCTCTGCTAGATCTGACGGCTCACGGAAATTCATGGATTCTCCTTGGATAACACCGACCGTCCGTTCCTCCTTTGAGAAATTTGCGAAATGACTATGTGTTCCTCCACAGAACTCGTCCACCTACACACAAACTTGCGACGCCTCTTACACACTCCACGGTAAAACTCCTCGTGATTCTCTTTCAAGGTTTACTCAAAGGTCCTATACCTCCTGAGCTTTGTCAATTCTGAATATTTCAGAAAACCCTCCTGCTTGCACTCCTTGCGGAAAATCTTTCAAACACTTCAAATGTTTGAATCCTTTTGACTCTGCACACGCCTACAACAGCAGTCCTTCAATGCTTCACTCAAATTCACAACTAAGACTTTCCTTAGCCTGCACACTCCTTGCACGTCTCCTATAACCCAATTTCACTTCTGGGTGAACGAGAACAAGAGTTGAACTATCTGAGCGTTCTATCAACGCACTCCTTGCGGACGACTTCAACTGCACTCCTTGCAGGAATCCTTGCTCAGATAGAGAAACAATTGAAGCTCATTCCTCTACTTCCTTTCAGATTTCAAACTCAACCATGAAATCACATACACAACACAAAAGAAATTGTATAATAGGAAGCAATCATTCATGAGCATAACATCAATACACAGAGAACAACACAAACCATGAATTTGAACCAATTCTTTCTATTAATTCAAATGTATGTACATGGGTGTTCTTACAAATCTCTCTGCATGCTCTTACTCTTCTTGGATAATGTTACAATGCACAATGAGGGTGTCTATATCCCGTTTCCCTCTTGCGCTACCAAACAGTCTAATCTAGAATTAAATTCTATCTACCTATTTCATCTCAACATAAATGCCTCTATCTACTTCAGACGAGAGCAGGACGCTCAAGGTCTGATTACAATATAAAATTATGCCTCTCTTTAATATCACATTTAAGGCTGGTGCATTATCTTCGATAAAATTTCAAAACTTGTGTTGGTTTTGTCTAGCTGTTCACTTGCATTCCATGCTGGCTCGCTTGTTGTGAGAGATGCTCCTACATCAAAGCCTGAGGTGGGGCACTTTCAGATTTTTGTGTGCATCACTTATTCATATGTCCCTTCTGAGATGAGGACAAAGCTAGATCCCATGGCAGAGAGAGGGAGCTTTGTTGGGTACAATGAGACTTGAAAGGATTTCCATATTTACCTTCCTTCCTTGAGAAAGACTGTCTTGAGGAGGGATGTCAGATTTGAGGAGGACAGAGCCTTTAAGAAGTCTAGAGGGACAGAGAGAGGTGAGAAGTCTTCACCTCATATTTAGGTGATCCCATAGCAGACTATAGTGACACAGAGTTTGAGGCCACCAACTTTAGTGACGACAGGTTCACAGGTGACAGGGCCACAAAGTTCAGGTTCGCAGGCTACCGGTCCACAGGTTTCAGGATCAGGTGCTTCAGGGTCTACTACAGGATCATTGTCTTCAGCAGATGGGGTTGAGCAGGGAGAGTCCCCTCCATAGGAAACTACTTCAGAGAGGAGGAAGCCCAAGTGGCTTCAGAACACTTTGAGGGAGGCAGAGGGTTCAGTGGGGAATCCCAGACAGGCAGTGAGGGAGAGTAAACCTCTCGAGAGGTTTTGCAGCTACATCACGATGGTGAGCAATATTCAGGAGTTTGAGCCTTCCACTTTTGAGGAGGCCTCTATTAGATAGGTATGGAGAGATTCCATGATGGAAGAGTACAATTCCATCATGAAGAATGATGTCTGGGAAGTTGTTCCTAGACTTAAGGGGAAGTCAATGGTGACTTCTATATGTCTCTACAAGCTAAAGCATGTTGTGGATGGAAACATTGAGAATTACAAAGCTCGCTTTGTGGCTTGGGGGTTTTCACAGGTTGAGGGAGTTGACAATAATGAGACCTTTGCGCCAGTTGCTAGATACACTTCTATCAGGGAAGTGATCTCCATTGCAACAGAGATGGGTTGGAAGATCCACCAGATGGATGTGAAGACCGCATTTCTGAATGGTCTTATAGAGGAGGAGGTGTATATTGAGAAGCCATTGGGATTTGAGGTGCATGGGAGAGAGTCTCATGTGTGTAGATTGAAGAAGGCATTGTATGGACTGAAACAAGATCCCAGAGCTTGGTATTCGAGGATAGATGACTATTTGCAGTAGTTGGGTTTTGAGAAGAGTGAGGCGGATCCCAACCTATACTTCATTGTGGTTGGAGAGGATCCTCTCATTCTTCTGCTTCATATGGATGATATTTTCATTATAGGGTCAGAGAGATTCATCAGCAGCTGTAAGGAGATCCTTGCTTCAGAGTTCGAGATGACTAATATCGGACTGATGCATTATTTTTGGGGATTGGAGGTTTGGCAGGAGCCTGGACACATCTTCCTGGGACAGGGGAAGTATGTGTGTGACATTCTGAGTAGATTTCAGATGGGAGATAGCAGGCCCATGACCACTCCCATTATTACCAACTAGAAGAAGATTCATGCTTCTGAGTCACAGTTGGTGGATTCCACTTTGTAACATCAGTTGATCCGGTCATTGATGTATTTGGTCAATACCAGGCCAGATATTTGTTTTGCTGTTAACACTCTCAGTCAGTTCATGGTGGAGCCTAGGAGAGTGCATTGGGTGGCAGAAAAACATGTGCTTAGGTATCTTTGTGGTATTGTAGATTATGGTGGCTTCGCAAGATGCTAGTGGGATTGTTCGGTTTGCAGTTGAAGCCTATGGTTATTTACTGTGATAATCAGAGTTGTATCAAACTCTTGGAGAATCTAGTTTTTCATGACTGGTCTAAGCATATCGAGATTCGGTATCACTTCATCCGTAATTATGTTCATAGAGGAGCTGTGGAGCTACAGTACATATCTACAGAGGAGCAGGTTGCAGACATACTCACCAAGGCATTGAACAGGGGAAGTTTGTATTTTTTAGGGACAAGCTTGGAGTGGTGAGTAACACTTTCCTCGGTATGAGGGAGTGTTAAATTTTTAATTAAAATAAAGTACCAAGGCAAGAGTGCCTAATGTGGGTCCTAGTCATTTAATTTGTGAGATGCAAATTAAAAGGTGACTTTATGAATAAAGTGAGGGTGAGTGAAGAGACACCAAATCTCAGCCACCCATCTAATCTAATCTCAACCGTTAGATTAGAAAATCCCTCACCTTCCCTCATGAGGTTGATTAGGGCAAGGGGGCGTAGCCATCCTTGAGTAGTTCATTCATTTCTTGTTGAGAGAGCAAGAGAGAGTAGAGAGAGGTCGATCTTGAGAAGAGAGACAACATTTGCTGAAGGAGAGCATGCATCCCAAGGCAAAGAGCATCATGGATTTCGAGGCAGCAGGCAACAAGGAAGAATAGGCCGTATCGTATGGATTTTTGAAGGTTGTACAACAATAAATGTGCACAAAAATCGAGCTGGACAGCAGCTATGTTTTCTGAGAGTATTGGCACACTTTTCAAGGCTACCATACAACATTTAATTGGCATATAAATTGAGGAAGGAGCTAGGCACACTTTTCTGGGTGAGAAAATTCTGTATAGTCTGTACGGACCTACATAGAAATTGAGGGACATACCACGGAAAATTATGGGCACGTTTTTCAAGGTGCTGGCATGTTTTTCAAGGCATTTTTTCCTGCTGGGTTTTCTATATAGTCTTGGAAAAATTTTGGGCAAAAATTTCGAGACAGCCCATACAACATTAATTGTTGGGACAACCATACAATTGTATGGATTTCTGGTTCAGAAATCGAGGAGCAAAGCTACAGGAATGTCCAGATAAGTTTGTGTAAATTTCTGAAGATGAATATGCTGTAAAAGAATTTCTCAGAAGCCCATAAATAATAAAAATCCCTCTCTCACTGGTTTTCCCCTTGTGGGTTTTTCTAGGGTCAAAATTAGACCAAAAATCTCTGTCTATAAATTTTCTGAGTTTTGCATACTGCTGATATTTTATTTCTGCGTTGAAAACGATGTTCAAAATCCTCATGTTTCAATTCGAAAGTTTATTTTCTGCTAAATTTTTATATGCTGAAACTGTGCTAAAACTGGGTTTGGGCATTTAACTTTGGCTGAAAAATCAATGAGACTGAAACTGGGTTGGGGTATGAAATTTTAACACTGTCGAAGACGGAGCGCCAGACGAAGCAAATATCGTGGGATCTCGGCCCCTTTTTGGGTTCTTTTTTGGGATTTGGGAATATGTAACGGGAATGGGATGTTGGCCCATGGGTTTACCCATGTTTAGGCCTATTTTGTATGTATAAATAGAAGGCTGGGCAATGTAATAAGTAGTTGAATAGTGCGCAAGAGTTGTGGAAGTTGGCTAAGTGCTAAGAGTTGGATTTGTATGATCAAGAATTGTAAGGATCCGTGCATACTGTATGAGACTTGCAGAGCTAAGTGCAAGTCATTGTAAGAGACTATGAAGGCTTTGTGGTGTAACGCAAGGAAGGAGGATCTAGCGAGCTTCATAGATCTCCTGTCCTATGCAGAGTAAGGTTTTTGTGGCTCTATGCATGTAGATGACTGATTGGAGCTAATAAATAAGAAGAGTTGGTGGACATAGCTCCAGGGTGGTGGTGAACCACGTAAATACTGTGTTATTCTACTCTGTGCGATGTTCTAATGTGTTTATGTGTTATTTTTTAAGTGCTTTGGTGTAGATAGATAGATCTGTTTATGCTTTGTGCTTATGATGAATCTAGATGCTAGATCTGACATCTGTGAACTTTCTTAATGCTTGAGTCTGCTAGATCTGATCTAATACCGTGTGTTAAGTGCTTATGCACAATAGATCAGGGTGAATGCTGCGATGCTCTGCTTTATCTGCGAAGTAGATATTAGGTAAATAATGATGAAATAACGGTGCTAAGTTCTCTATTAAGTGCCATAATCACAGATCTGCGTCCGATATAAGGTTGTAGATACCTAAGTCCTGCAACCACCCCTACCTCTACCTCAGGTGAGACTTCATCTGCTTCGTAGGTGTTGTCGAAAGGGCTGGTAGTTAGGGTTTTGATGGTGCGCTGTTGTAGCGTTGAAACCTGGGTCTGCCCCTGTGCCAATAGGGAAAATTTGATGGTAGAGATGATGAATGTATCTTATTAGGATATGAAATGAACAATAAAGGATACAGATGATTTAACAAAAGAATGCATAAATTAGTAGACTGTATTGATGTTCGAATTGATGAAGAAGATATTGCAAAAGATCAACAGAGAGTAATCACCAAGTCAGATGAAGAAGATGATGAGAATAATGAAAATTGAGAACAAAAAATCTTAGAGTCACAAGAAGGTGATGAACCAGGTGGAGAAGAGACACCCAGACAAGAAGAGTCAAGACAACAATCAAGATCAAATCCTTCCTCCGTAATTACTCAAAAGAATCATCTTGCAAGTTAGATAATTAGTGAGAAAGACAAAGGTGTACAAACTAGGAGAAGGATAATCAAAGACACCGAGCAATCAAATATAGCCTTCATATCCATGGTGGAACCCAAAAACTTTAATGAAGCCAGTAAAGATGTAAATTGGTTAAAATCAATGAATGAGGAACTGGATCAGATTGAAAAGAATGATACTTGGGAACTTGTTCCTAGGCCAACAAATAAAAATGTAATAGGATCCAAATGGGTCTACAAAAATAAGATGAATGAGAAAATAAATATTGTAAGAAATAAGGCTAGATTGGTTTGCAAAGGGTATGCTCAAATAGAAGGACTAGATTTTGATGAAAAATTTGCGTCAGTAGCAAGATTAGAAACTATTAGAATGTTTCTTGCCTATGCTTCTCATAAGAAGTTTAAAGTCTGTCAAATGGATGTCAAATCAACTTTTCTAAATGGACATCTACAAGAAGAAGTCTATATGGAACAACCAGAGGGTTTCCAACTGTTAGATAACCCTAACTTTTTCTGCAAGCTGAAGAAATCCTTATATGGGTTGAAACAAGCTCCTCGTGCCTGGTATTATAGACTGGATAAGTATCTTCAAGACAAAGGGTTTAAGAGAGGAACAATGGATTGCAATCTATATATCAAAACAAAGGATAATTATTTGCTCATTGTGTTGGTCTATGTAGATGACATCATCTTCAGAAGTAATAATGCTTCATTGGTACAATGGTTTGCTTATGCCATGCAATCTAAATTTGAAAAGTCTATGATAAGGGAGCTGCCATTTTTTCTTGGTCTACAAATTACTCAGAGGTCCGAAGGAATATTTCTTTCTCAGGAGAAATATCTAAGAGAAATGTTGAAAAAGTTTCAAGTGGAAGATTCTTCACCTGTGAGCACACCTATGGTCACTAGATGCAAGTTAAGAAAAGATGATGACTCACCTGATGTTGCTTAGAGTTCATATAGTTCTATGATAGGAAGCTTGTTGTACATCACATCATCTCGTCCAAACATAATGCATGTTGTTGGAATGGTAGGAAGGTATCAATCTTCCCCTAAACATAGTCATTTGATGGTTGTGAAAAGAATATTCAGATACTTGAAAGGAACAATGAACTATGGCCTATGGTATCCTAGGAATTAGAATTTTCAATTATCAGTCTATTCAGATGTTGATTGGGATAACTGCATGGATGAAATAAAAGAATGAGTGGAGGTGCATTCTTCTTAGGAGATTCTCTTGTAGCATGGTTGAGAAAGAAGCAAGGTTCCATTTCCTTATTGACTATAGAAGCTGAATACATTGCAGCTGCCACTTATTGTACCCAAGTATTGTGGATGATTAAAATACTTGCAGACTTGGAGGCATAGTATACTGCATCGATCCCAATTCATTGTGATAATACTAATGCAATTATTGGGTCAAAGAATCCTGTATTTCACTCCAAGACCAAGCATATACGCATCAAGTATCACTTCTTGAGGGAACAGGTAACCAACACTGTTGTTTCTTTGCATTATATTCCATCCAAAGATTAGATTGCTGATATCTTCACTAAACCTCTTGCAAAGGCTAGTTTGAGTATCTATGCCACAAGTTGGGCGTGACCCTGTTATCAAGTTAAAATAGTCTATCTAATCAGTGGGAGAGTGCTCATAGTATATCTAATTAGGGGGACAGTGCTTATTGTATGTTTGATCAGGGGGAGAACAGAGTCACTCTCAGTTTTCTTTGATATTGATGTCAAAGGGGGAGAAAAAGGTGTGGTCTGGATGCTACAGTTGGAGGTCTAAGCAGAATAGTGCAGCCTTTCAGGGTTGCCATCAATGCCAAAGGGGGAGATTGTTGGCATG
>CBVK0104162081.1:0-11980 GCA_900067695.1 Picea abies
TATAAAATCCCGAAAAAGAATAAAAGAGTGTTATAGTAGAGTGGAGGAAACAAGTGTCGTGGGTAAGAAAACTAGTTCCAAAGTGAAAGGAACATACCTATTCTCAATGAAAGGAAGAATGTGCAAGATAAGGACACTCGAGGAATGTTCCCTCCATGGATAAGCTGTCGATTCGTAGAGGCATAAAATGCAAGGCTAGGGCTAATAGGAATGTATAATATATTGGTTCAATGACAACATACTCAAGCTGAAATTAGGCCTAAAAGCACGAGTAGTCAAAATTCAATGCAGTTACAACTCAACTTTGAGGAAGTAAACGTCCCCTGGTGCTATTTTTCATAAGTTTAGCCTCCAGGGCCCAAAAAAGTATAAAATAATACCAAGGAGAACTCTCTTGGCCAAGACTAGACCAAAGTATTCCTTTTTCATAAATATTTTGTTCAATATGGAAAAGGGTTAAACTTATATTGAAAAGACGTCTCTTCAAATCCCTTTTACAAGTGTGACAGAGACAAGATCACTCGACCATATTTTTATATTTAAGGATCCTGAAAAGAGATTAACTATGAACTCCCTCGTCCTTTTTCATAAATTTAGTCTCCTGATCCCGAAAAAGTATAAAACCAAACTAAGGAGAACTCTTCTAGTCTGTAGACTAGAGTACACTATTTTTTTAATTAGTCCATTAAGTCCAAAAAATGGGTAAACTTGTGCTGAATAGACGTTCCTTCATGTCCATTTAACCAGTGTAAAAGGAACAAGGTCACTCGACAATATTTTCAATTTTAAGGAGTTTGAAAAGAGATTAACTATGGACTCTATGATGCCATCGTGAGCAGGATATAAGGGACGGGGTCCCACGGGTAACAACCATAATAAGACCGAGGAAGAAGCATGAAGCTCAAACACAAACTCATGGCGGGGATAAACAAGACTCCCGAGCCTAATAGAAAACTTGCAGCATGAGTGCCATAATACAAAGGGATTCTAAACTAGGATGCCCATGGAAGGTAGGATCTACCACATGAATTGCGAAACTTCTAAACAACAAATAGGGTTCTATGTCACAATTCAATGGGGTAGATCCTAATGAAAAATTAAACAGGAAAGGGATAATGCAAAAATGCATCAAGGGGAAAATCTAACTTATATGTCAGTTTCGATATCATTACCTATTGGAACAGATCAAAATGGAATGGAAAGGTACCAAAGAAAAATGTCTCCAAAGTCCTGTATATAATACCAAAAACACTTACCCAGAAGTTAATAAGTCTAGTATAGAAACCTCTCATAAAGAAAAGTATTAAGGGATACAAAACTTGAAAACAATAAACCCTAAAACTACAATATGTACAAAGGATTGCACAACCTTGCATCTTATGCATAATAATGCTTCAGGTAGTGCCCATTGCTAGGCTCAAGCCAAGGGTTTTATTGGTAACCAACTAGTAAAGCTTCCAATTAAAGAGGAGGTTGAAGATCCATAATCATAGCTTCAAGGATGCCCTCATATGAAGGAAACTCAACATCCATGAAACCAGGGCCGACAACTCACAAATACCTAGGTTCTAGGTCTTACAAACAACAAGATCATACTCAAGAGGAAACACTAGATTACTCAGGCCAATTGGGGTAATCAAGGGCTCCCATTCCCCCATAGGATAAAACACCTGATCGATTGCTGAGAGATTGTCTCGAGAAGGAGAACATAACTATAAAGGATCCTTCTCAGGATCAATTGAACACTGAAGATAAGATGCAACATAATTCACCTGTGGTGGGGAAGAGTCTACTCGAACACTAGGGACATAGAAAGGGGAAACCTGAGGTAAATTTGAACTAGGATGGTGATTGCCAAATGAAAGTTGATAAATAGTGACAATGCTTCTAGTGTGAGGGAAATGCATCACACAAAAGAGCATAAACACCAAAACATTCATCGCATACACATAATCATGCCCAAGAAGAACATTAAAGTCTAAAGGGACTGACACCACTAACAGATCGACTAGGACAATATTCCCACTTAACATGATAGGAAAATAAGGAATAATCCCCAGACATTCACTAGGTATTCTATCAAAAGTCAACAACTCACTGGTAGCTGACACAAGCTTGGGAGAACCCAATTCATTAATTCCAACCATTATCTGGAAGGGTGCAAGAGAAGGAAGGTGAGTCTCTACAAGATTATTCCAATCAAAGGAAACCATCCAAGGACTTGGAGGGAGCATACTCAAAGAGAGTGGAATTCCCCCTTGTTGAGAAGGTATTGAGCTAGAAATGCTAAGGACACTGTCAAAAGACACATCACTCCCTGAAAGAGGAGTGGGATCAATCAAATATTGCATCGATGAGACCACTTCCTTATACTTGTCACTCTCCAAGAGAAGAGTGGGATCGATCGAAGATTGCATCGACACAACCACTTTCTCAACCACTGGTTGAATATGATGTGAGACAACATGGTCAAGAGACACATCACACCCCCAAAAAAGAGTGGTGTTGGATGAATATTGTATCGTCACAACTACTTTTTCAACCAAAGATTGATTAAAATGCAGGGAAATCGAAGATGAATCAAAACTAGAAGGATCATCAGATAAGGACCACACTTCTCATTCCATAGTAATAGAACGACACAAATGATTAAGGTTGTCTCCTTTGAAAATATTACAGGAAACTTAGGCTTACATCCTATATATCTAGGATTCTCAACAATATCAATACCCCCAGCATGACTTGTAGTGGCTGGTGGGTTTCCCCCAGCATGACTAGCAGAGACTAGTTGCACATCTCCTACATGAATAAAAAACGTTGGTGACAAGAGTCCAACATGAATCATAGAGGTCAGTGACTCGATGCGAATATGACTAGGAGTGGATGGACTTTTTCTCCCACCATGACTCGCAGAGGTTGGTTTTGTGCCCCCACCATGACTAGCATAGGCTAGTGACAAGAATCCAACATGACTCGTAGAGGTTGTTGGACTATATATAACATGAATCACAGAGGTTAGTGAATGATCTCCAACATGACTTGTAGAGGTTGGTGATGTTTGTCTAGTATGACTAGCAGTGACTAGACTCGTGTCCCCAATATGACTTGTAGTGGTGCGTTGTTCGTAATCAACATGACTCGCAAAGTTTGGTGAAAAATATCCAACATGACTAGAAAAGGTTGGTTTTTCACTTCCAACATGAATAACAAAGGTTGGTTGTTGAACTCCAGTATGACTTGTAGGGACTAGGCTCTCGCCCCCAGCATGACTTGCAAAGGTTGGGTGCTTGTCTTCAACATAACTTGCAGAGGTTGATGACCTATCTCCAACATGAATCAAAGAGGTTGGTGATTTGCTGCCAGTATGAATTGTAGTGACTGGGTTTTTTCTTCCATCATAGCTAGCAGAGGTTGGTCGCTTACACATAACATGACTGACAAAGGCTAATGACATGTATTTAACATGACTAGTAGAGGTTGGTGAATTCTTTTTCTTACCCTTTTTCTTCCTATTCTTCTTAGACTTATGGTTACTAGTAGCAATACTTTCACCAAAAGGGTAAGGAGGAGGAGGAGTAAACTTTGTAGATGCAGAAGGTGAAGGATCACAATCTGTACGATGCCCCTAACATAATGTGCTTATCTGAGAAACATCAAGAGCATTCAGGACATTTGGAGTGGTCCACAACCAAACTGGCAGTCCTACATTCAACCCAAGAATGTTCAAAGTATCCATCAAGGGGGAACCAATGTTTCCAAAGAAAGGAAAAACATAAGAATCCCCTTGGGCAGGGGTCCCTTAGTTGGTATCCCTAAGAACTTTGACCAAATTGTTCTTATGCATAGGTTCGTCCCTTGTGGGATTGTTCATGTCCATAAAAGTCTCACGCACTAATTTCGACGAACCAGTGGTATAAAATCTCACTCCTTTTAGGAGGAGGCTCCACACTTTCAAGAGAAATACTAGGGGTCCTTCCCAACCAATGGAGCGGTTGGTCAACCACTACAAATCAATCATCCAAATGAAGTGACAGTGAAACAACCTATGGCCAACTACACAAAGCAACACTCCAATAAAAATACCTAAGAGAAACATCGCAAGCAAACAATGTTTCCAAATATTCAGCCTAGGTGGATGAGGTCCTGAGTCCAAAGGAATGAAAAAATGGAAAGGGACCTTCCCGATGAAGGAATATGTTGATTAAGTCCCATGGACCAATGAATGAAGGAGTGAGAAGCAGTTATCATGACCTCCAGTATCCAGCCTTATCTGGTTCATGTACCCACGCTTCATGGGGCACCCTCCACTAGTACTGAAAAAGTGTGATACAAAATGTTCCCCAGGTACCATGGCAAGCCCCTGCAATCACCTCTAAGCTCCCTTGGAAAATCCACTAAGGTTACCAACTCACAGTCAACATCCCAGGGGTACAGTTGAGAGTCGATATCGAACGTATGGGCAGGGAAACTAAGCCTGAATCTCTTCCAGAGGACTGTCTACAAAATATCTAGTGTCACTTTAGAAAATATCAAACTAGGTTCGAAGCTCTAGAGGACTAACACCAAGAGGTCCAATATCACTTCAAGAAAAATTCAACCAGGTTCAAACTTTTTAGAGGATTGATGCCAAATGAGTCAGTGTCACTTCAAGAAAAACCACCAATATACAACCTATCCACTACACTTAGTCAAGCTTCAGAGGGGAAATCTCCTCAGCTCTCCTTCACACGACCTCATGTTTAGCTCCTGTGGTAGAGGAAGCTCCTGACTACACTTATACGATAGTTGGATTTGAGATTATCCCTAGCTCATACTTGTATGTTTGTTTTCAATGGCCTTGGAGAGTTATCTCTCCAATCCTAATCCAAGGCCCTAACCTTAAACTTGTTTGTGAACACTAGAAACAAAGTCTTGTACATTTTAAGTTTAGCGTTCGTTTTAGTGGTTGTTTTTACTCATAGGGTATGGAGGTGCAACTGATGTTGTTTGAGAGTATTGCAAATATAAAACTTATAAGAACACTGGAAAAATATTTTTTACCCTAATTCTTCAAATGAAAAAGAGTTTCACAAAGAAAATGCATGAACAATCCTTCAAACCTTAAAATGCAAATTTGTTCTTTTCTAATGCAAAATGTAAAAGAGGCAAACAAAAGGATTTTCTTTATTACTTTTCTTTTGAAGTTATTTCCAGATGAGAAGAAAACAGAAACCTATGCTACTATCTTTTTCTTTTTCAAATAAAAATGAAAAATAATGCAAAGAAAGAAAGAGACCTAACTAGCATAAAAACTAAGTTTTTTTTTTTTTTTTCTTTCTATCAAAGAAAAAATAACAAAAGATGCTAAAAAAACTGTAGAACAAGGTCTTTACATAAAAATGTAAGCTAAACATAAGCCAAGAATGTTGGAAAACCAAGATTAAGGTATTTTTATTTTTTTGTATGATAAAATTTCATATTTCAACATAGCAAAGCTAGAAAGGGACTCAGGACAACCCATGTAATTGACCAAACCAAGCATTAAACCAATAAATAAAAAAAGTTTCTTTTTTTTAAACTCCAATTTAACACAGGTTCACGACTATGTGCAATGCAACTCGTGGATATCCACGGGATGTAGAAGAGAAACTCATGGATGTACACAAGTTGTAGAACAACAACACATAGATGTCTAGGAAAGTTCAGAAAAATAAAAACCACTCCAGGAAAGAGGGCTTTAGAACTTGAAAACAATTCTTGAGAAGCTAAACAATATGTGAAAAACTCGGTGAAAAAACTTATAAACTATAGAAAAATTGACAAGGCAAGAAAGCAAGAGACCCTAAGAGATTAACCCAAACTAGGAGAATCCCTAGTTGAGTTGCCAATTATTATGATGGGATATTTCCATCGTGATTTTGGGTCAAAATCACAGTAGATCAATATTGTATGGAGAAGATAGAAATCCTCCCTCCAGGACTAGTACACAAAACAGAAAGAATAACTACTTTACAAGGAGAAGTTAGGGAAGGAAGAGAGATAACAGGTTCACCTTAAGTCTCCCATTTCATGTCGATCCCACTCCTTTATCTTGACGAGCTCCATATAGTTTGCTAGAAACAACCCACACAATGGACACAATGCAAGAGCTTCTACGAAGGTAGTTACATGATCAAAGAGTATACATGTCATACATCATATTCAAAGTAAACGTAATAATAAAAAACACACAATGAACACATTATAAGAGGGAAGACAAACTCTTCTATTAACACCAAATCAGAGAGGTAATTTACAACCTTGTCTCACCTTTAGCACTGTCTCGAAGCCAACTATCTGGGTTTCTCCAAGAATCCCTCAAGAATCTCCTCAACCAATATACTCTTTCTTGGATGGCCCAAATAGGGATAAGGATACACCCTATAGCCATATAGATAAGAAAGATATGTTGGAAAATGAGTTTCCAGATAAAAGGGGGTGTTTCTCAGAGGATTATAGGAAAGGGAGGCTTGCTAGATAATGTCCGCATAACCTTGCACCAAGAGACTTGAATTCTCCTTATCCCTCAATGGTGATTTTATCTCTTCCCCAAGGGATTGTGGGAGTTGTTTTTTGTTGTGTACAAGCATGGGGATGTTGGGGAACGATCCTAACTGAAAACCTCTCCCGAAAACACATAATTTTTTTATTTTTTATTTTATTTTTTAGGGCATCTACAGGTTGCAAACTAGGAAGTTACGAATGTCCATGCTTTGCATCAAAGGATCCCACAAATATGTGTGAAAGTCATTTTTTTAAAATGATTTTGGAGAGGCAACTTGGGAAAATTTCTAGCAAACTTTGGTAAGTGGTTAGGCCATGGACCAAATGCATAGGTGTGATAGTTTTTTCTATAACAAGGGGAAGCAAGAGGATCGATGGAAGGTGCAGTCGACTCATGTGGAGGAAAAGTATAAGGAGGAGGAGGACCATGTGGTGGAGTAGAGGATGTGGATTATCTGATGATGACCCAAATGGAGTAGGATCATGAGTAGGACCCCTCAACCTCTCTATCAGGTTGACAATAATTAAAATGTGACACATCAATAATGTCATGTCACAAGGAAGACTCATCCATATCATAGATAAATCATGTAATTTTAATATGTCTCTAACCAGTGCCGGTGCCACTATGTGACTAATCATGACACTGCATAGGTGATCCACCACCTTTATCTTTACTCTCCTATTTTTGCTACTTGGCATGCAGGGTCTCTATACTATAAGTTGGTCCTCTACCTCCTTCATCTCATCATCATATTGGGGAGGATGATCCCCAACATATGTGATAATATATGAAAACCAATATATAATCATAATAATACGATAATTGAAACAAAATGTTTTAATAAATTACCTGTGCATTAAATAAGACAAAAATATGCAAATAGATTTATCAAAACATAACGATAATATTATCTCTGTCATCTGGTGGCTCAATTGATATAAATCAAATGTTTGGACATCCTCAACAATCCATCTCTGTGTATGGGTACTATGCAATATTGAGGACATGCTCATCCTCTCTATCCAAAAAATCTCATATATCCATACCGACTGGAGTATAGGGAAACTCGAGCTATCCCTTATTGGGAAACAATTTCCCCCAGATGCACATACGGGAACTAAGCATAGGCCTAGTAGGAAAGAAGGGTGCTAATGGTTGAGTGGCATGAACCTTCTAAAAAAAAGTGTAAATAACCCTGACATGAATGGGAAGAATCTCGCCCCATTTAAAACTGTGCAACAATTATCTAATGCAAAATGAAACTATCTTAAAAAATCTTCGACCACCTAATCAATCGGGTTCCTTGTACTAAAATATATACATAATGTAACAAATCACAACTAATGCACTACTAATCAAAGATAATGTGTGATAGTTCTGAGATAATAAGGCACAATAACCTAACCTCCTCTCTATCAAATGAACCTATCCATAGCTGACCACCACGAACCTGGAACCCCAAAGAGGAATGAATTTCTAGAAAGAAATATCTCTCCAGATATTCCAACTATATCTCTCCTACAACACCATGTGGTAGCTTAGGGAACTGGGGCAAAGCTTCCCCCCTCCTAGGAAACCTCATTATGAAATAACATCTTTCTTCGTAGGATGATACCATAGATCATGACCAACCTTGAACACCCGGTGACCATGATCCTAATGAAAGATAAACTACTGTAACAATGAAGAGTTCCCCCTAAGGTATGTACACTCCTCATAACATTTGAAGAGGCCAACATCCATGAAAATGCCATCTGTCTATTTTAAAAGAGGAAAAGGGAAAAACACCATCTCCCTCTCCTTGGCCTCCCACTCATGTAAAAATGTGTATATGTTGACCTACTGATGTTGCTTCTCCTGCTCATCTCATCATATTTGTATCCGACTCACATAAAACTATTGTTAGGCACATATTTATAGATAAAACAAATTGAAATTTTAAAACACACATATATAAATAACTTGTATTTAAAAAATATAAAATTTGTTTTTTGTACAAAAAAATCTAGAAAACTAATCATTGTTCCTAAAACTGAAACTACACACCACCCACGATGCTCTATATCAGACAAACAATGACGCTATACAATTTTTTTACTAACACGCACTAGTGCGCCAATTTTCTTGTCACACCACCATATATTTTAGCAATGTGTGCCTTAAGATGCACCACACCATTAAATTGTGAAATAATTGTCCCGGTGTTGTGCTATTTACAACACCAATGCATTTGTTGTACCTAAAGGCACATTTAGGGTAAAGTGTTTTATTGCAACTTAAGTGGTGTGATGTATTAATATCAATGCACCAATGATATGGTGTTATTGTAGCACCGACATTATGTTTTGTGCGGATTGTATAGAGAATCAATAATGGGGAATCCAATGAAATGCCCCAGAATGAGAAATCGTACAACATTTTCCCAATGCAGTTCTTTTAACCATATTGGTTCATTTCGTTAACAAAGATGCACTCTCGTGCTAAAATTTATGGCACACAAAATTATCAATGCACTTTTTTAAACTAAAATCATTGATGCATCGGTTTTACTAGAGCATCAACATGATGTTTAGCAGTGTGTTGTCGTTAATAACACACCCGAGATGGGGCCTTACCAAAGACACGCTACTACTCTTATTTTTCAAAACCTATCTAGGTGTTTACTATTATCATTTATGCATTGGTGCTCCATTCTTATTGTCGCATCACCATGTATTTTTATGGTTCATCAAATAAGACACACCGTGATGATAGATTATAAAAAATTCGGCCTAGTTCCATGCTCTTTACAAAAACAATGTGTTTGTTGGACTTATGGGAACCACTAGGTTAAATTGTTTTATCACAACTTAAGCGGTGCGATGTGTTACTATTAACGGATAGGTGCTACTGTGCTATTGGATCACCGAATTTATGTTTATTGGTGCATTGTGAAGCATAGATCATCAGTCACGGGGCATCCAATGAGACACTGTGCTATGCCAAGTTAGTCAATATCTATCCTGGTGTGGTTCTGTAAAAAAAATCAATGCATTTGGTAAAAATGGTTGCACTAGTACGTTAAATTTTTATGAATCGTAAATTCAGGGGTGCGCTTAATTAAATGGAATGTTCCAGTGTGGGGAGAAACCAAGGACACATTGTTTATGGGGCATCCCAAAGAATGCACCACTTTTCTTTTAAAATTTATTACAGTTCTCTTTCTTGAATGAAACTAATGTGTATATTTTTATTAGACACACCAGAGGAAACTCTCACTATGAATTTAACATAGGATGCACTGCTTTGAGGCAAACCAAAGCGTTCAAGCACACCACATGAAATTGGAAAAAGAAATTGAAAAAAATGTCAAATTTCAAGATGAATTAAAATTTTAATTAGATGAAAATACAAATAGGAAGGTAATAAACAATTCACTTGGACTCTTATGTCCCAAGGAGGCATGGTTTCATTATTGAGAGGAATAAAAAATTCATGGTAATTTCTAAAATTTGGAATTGCATGGAATATACCAATGGATATATCCAAGACATTGTAGAGCACTGGAAACAATGCGTCTTTGGGAGGGTGAGAACCGGTGCCTTCTTGAGAGTTTGGAGGCATGGGATGAAGTGTAACAATGAAAATTGGTTTGGTAATTTTTATTTATTTACCCTACTGTGGAGTGCCTGGTGACAATGATGTGCATCAATGCATAAAGTTCAATGACACTAGTGTGCTAATATCGGTGCTTGTTATTTTTTTATAACATTTGACAGTGTTTTTGAACATTGAAGCACTGATGCATTATTGTTTATGTTTTCACTTGTGCATATGTACCTTAAAGTTGCACCGATAAAAAAATCTTCGCAAAAACCTCCAGTCATATGCCTCTACTAACAAACTCCATTATAAATAGAGAAGGGATAGATTTTTCAGGGAGGTTATGTAAAAACCTCTATAAGAAGGTGTTCTCCTTGTAGTGTCATATTGAAGAGGATGGGTGGCTTCCATTAGGTAGGGGCCACCTCCAAAATCACTAGATTGTGATACGAATCCCCTCTTGTGGAGACCCATTGGTAAATTCTAATAGATTCTTCAAGGAAATCTTCAAATACCTAGAAACAATCCAATCACTTACCTATTATCACCTCTCCTATCCTCCTATTTCTCCAAGTTGGGGCAATTTTTGCAAGTTCTATATCCAACAATCCTACACTTTCCAAATTGATTATGAATAATTGTTGTGTGACCAAAACAACCCAACCAAAATTATCAGTTTAGGTGAGGGCCTATAATACCAAATTTTTACAAGGAGCTACTCTTTACTCACCTGTTTATTTATTCACCTATAGAATCAACCTCTTGCATATGGCCATTTGAAACAAAATGAGTAAAATTTTCACTAGCCTACAAGTTCATCATTCTGGACCCCTTGTACATCGTCATTCCAGCTACACCCCACCCCTTTTTATTCAGACGACCTTATTCTTTGTCTTGTCATTGCCATGCCTTTTTCTCAATCTATATTTATCTCACTTCAAAATCCCTATGACAAAGCATCAGAAAATCATCATCGGGGGGAAAGAACAATCAAAATTATATTTTGTATGTTTATCTCGCATCATCATCGACGACACACCCCTTTTCTCATGGTCATGTCATAATTCAAGAGGATTGACAATATTGGATCATGTATCCATGTCAACATGATTACTCACATGGGTCCCATATCCCACTCATTTCATAAGACCACCCTTGTACTCATGCATGGAACGCTCTTTGTTATAGCAAGATTTGCCTCACCCCATGCAGTCTTGCACAAAAGGCCTTTTTCCATTTCCCTATGTAGACTTGTAATCCCTTTTTGCAAATCCTAGAGATAAAAATACAATTTTTCCACATATATGCACCTTGCATACTATACAACATGTGTATACGTAGGTTGCACCACTAGAGCCCACGTACATCGAGAAATTTATCCCAAAAATGAAAAATGGTATCAGGTTTCCATGTCACGTCACAGGATCAGTGATCCTTGGCCTTCCATATAGTGGAAACGTTTTGACTCGTCCCTTCAGTTCCACTTAAAGGCTATAAATGGGACAAATCCGAGCTATGGAAAAGAGGAGAAAGAATTCAACTTTGAGAGCAAAGTTACTCTGGAGGAATTATTCACTTCACATTGAGTCTACATCCATTTATCCTTTTAAGTCTGAACACATTGTTCATCCCCCAAGCTCTTCTCTTATTGATTGAGAACTCCATTGTCTCTCATACATGAGCTTGCCTTTGGTGGAGGATTAAAGTGGTGGAGGCCCAACTAGAAGGAACTTAGTGTCTCGGTTCCGAACTGTGTAGACACGAAAGTCTATAACTTATTCACTTTTGTTGATTATATCTTAATAGAAATACTCTTTTCTCATCCAATTGATATCTTGCAAATATTTGAATTATTATTCCATGGGCATATTT